>SJYW01005247.1:425728-521884 GCA_006410735.1 Raphicerus campestris | reverse complement strand
CCCCCCCCTTCCTCCATCGGGTCTGTGGATGCAGATGGTTGCACTATTCTCCTGCTCTCTAGCTAAAGGTCTGTGGATGCAAGAGATGACACTCAGTAACTCCCTAGCTGGAGCTTGGAAGTGCAAGTGGCCATGGCAATATCCCTCTTCAGTAAGCTCTTTGACTTTAGTCTCAGTGATATTTTTTTGGACACATGTCCTCAGTCAAGGACAACAAAAACAAAAGTAAATAGATAGAGCTACATCAAACTAAAAGTTTCTGTACAGAGAAGGAAACCATCCATAAGACAAAAAGGAAGCCTACTTGAATGGGAGAATATACTTGCAAATCATACAACTGATAAAGTTTCATAGCCAACTTGCATAAAGGATTTATACAACCTAATATGAAGAAAAACACACAAACAACCTGATTAAATAAAGGACAGAGGTCTTGAATAGACACTTTTCCAAAGAAGAAGAACAGATAGCCAATAGGCACGTGAAATGATGTTCAACATCACTTATCAGGAAAATGCAAATCAAAACCACAATGAGATATTACCTCATACCTGTCAAAAGAGTGATTATAAGAAAGAAAAAAAAAAGGACATTAGTGAGGCCATGGAATAAAGCCAGCCCTCCTGCAGTGTTGGTGGGAATGTAAATGGTGCAGTCACTATGGAAAATAGCATGGGGGTTCCTCAAAAAAATTAAAAATAGAATTATCGTTAAATCCAGAAATGCTACTTCTTGCTACTTATTGAAAGAAAACAAAGTACTAATTAAAAAGATGCATGCACCTCTATGTTTATTGAAGTATTATTTATAAGAGCACAGACATGAAAGATTTGTGGAACTGCTTAATAGGTGGTGTCCACAAATCTTTGATATCTCCTTCCCCCTCATATACATACCGATAGAAATTTCTACCTATTTTACTGTTTGCTTCTCAAATCTCTGTACTCCTCTCCATTACTGTTGTCACTCTCTAAATCAATTGCCATCATCTCATCTTGATCACCTGAACAGATTCCAAGTGTTCTCCCTATGTTGATGATGGCTCCTGACAAACCCATTCTCTGCAGAGCAGTCAGAATAAATCTCTCAAAACATTCCCCTGTTCAAAATACAGCAGTCAGTTCACACTGCTTTTAGGATAAAGGCCAACAGTTCTTTAACATGGCCTTCAAAACTTTGCATGTCTTGACCACAAAAAAATAAAAATAAAAAATAAAGAGCATGGGCAAGGAAACAGCCTGTGTGTACACCAGCAGATGAATGGACAAAGAATATGTCACACACACACACACACACACACACACACACACACACGTGTGTGTGTGTGGAGTATTACTCAGCTATAAAAAATAGATCTTGCCATTTGTGACAACGTGGGTAGACCTAGTGGTTACACTAAGTGAGATGAATCAGAGAAGTACAATTACTGTGTGATGTCACTTACATGTGGAATCTAAAAACAACACAGAAATGGACTCACAGAGAAAACAAACCCGTGATTGCTGAGAAGTAGGAGGTTGGGGAATGGGCATTTTAGATGAAAAGGGTTAAGAGATACAAGCATCTGATTATAAAATAAATGTCATGGGGATATAAGATACAACATAGGGAATACAGTCAACGATAATGTAATAACTTTATATAGTGACAGATTATAACTGGACTTCTTGTGAGGACCATTTTGAAATACTGAGTCGCTACTATGCATTCCTGAAACTAATATGAAATTTTATGTCAATCACATTGGAACAAAAATAAGTCAATAAATGGTGAAAAGTGGCAACAAATGAATTATTTTAGATCATTTTGTTATACAATAAAACATTGTATCTCTTCTAAAATCCCTACCTGTATATTTAAAAGGCAAAGGTGGGAAGCAAAATTTTAAACATTTTTTAAAATGTTAGGAGTCTAATTTTATGATATTGGAGTATAGAATATCTTAATAAGAATATGTAAATAAGATAGGATAATATAGATTTGACTATAATGAAAGATAGTGTATCTTTCATTTGACTAATATACATTTGACTATAGAAACAGTTTTTTCAAAACAACACTTACAGAGTTTTAGAAAAACATATATGAAGTTAAAAATCATAATCTGCAGCTCAGGAGAACACATATATACATTATAATCAGGAACTATCAAATTTCTAAAACTTAATAGAAAAAAGACAAGTATTTAAATAAACATTTGGTAAATACATGAGCACATAACTCACATAAAATAGCACATATATGACCAATAACTATCAGAATAGAGTTTAAAAATTACTAACAAATCAGAAAATGGAGAATAAAATTACGAGATATTATCTCAGAGACTGAAATAATTTCAAAGTCTGATAGTAACAAAAATTGGTGAGAAGGTGAGGAAATAAACTCATAGATTTTCAGAAAACATGTAAATTGCTACTACGGATTTCTTGAGCAATCTGATACCATCTTGTGAAATTGAAGATGTCCATAACCTTGATTCAATCTTTCTAATTCTACCAGAAACTTCTTTATTTATGTGCAGTGAGACACATGCAAGAAACTCTACTGCAGTCTGATTACTACTAAANGTGTGTGGAGTATTACTCAGCTATAAAAAATAGATCTTGCCATTTGTGACAACGTGGGTAGACCTAGTGGTTACACTAAGTGAGATGAATCAGAGAAGTACAATTACTGTGTGATGTCACTTACATGTGGAATCTAAAAACAACACAGAAATGGACTCACAGAGAAAACAAACCCGTGATTGCTGAGAAGTAGGAGGTTGGGGAATGGGCATTTTAGATGAAAAGGGTTAAGAGATACAAGCATCTGATTATAAAATAAATGTCATGGGGATATAAGATACAACATAGGGAATACAGTCAACGATAATGTAATAACTTTATATAGTGACAGATTATAACTGGACTTCTTGTGAGGACCATTTTGAAATACTGAGTCGCTACTATGCATTCCTGAAACTAATATGAAATTTTATGTCAATCACATTGGAACAAAAATAAGTCAATAAATGGTGAAAAGTGGCAACAAATGAATTATTTTAGATCATTTTGTTATACAATAAAACATTGTATCTCTTCTAAAATCCCTACCTGTATATTTAAAAGGCAAAGGTGGGAAGCAAAATTTTAAACATTTTTTAAAATGTTAGGAGTCTAATTTTATGATATTGGAGTATAGAATATCTTAATAAGAATATGTAAATAAGATAGGATAATATAGATTTGACTATAATGAAAGATAGTGTATCTTTCATTTGACTAATATACATTTGACTATAGAAACAGTTTTTTCAAAACAACACTTACAGAGTTTTAGAAAAACATATATGAAGTTAAAAATCATAATCTGCAGCTCAGGAGAACACATATATACATTATAATCAGGAACTATCAAATTTCTAAAACTTAATAGAAAAAAGACAAGTATTTAAATAAACATTTGGTAAATACATGAGCACATAACTCATATAAAATAGCACATATATGACCAATAACTATCAGAATAGAGTTTAAAAATTACTAACAAATCAGAAAATGGAGAATAAAATTACGAGATATTATCTCAGAGACTGAAATAATTTCAAAGTCTGATAGTAACAAAAATTGGTGAGAAGGTGAGGAAATAAACTCATAGATTTTCAGAAAACATGTAAATTGCTACTACGGATTTCTTGAGCAATCTGATACCATCTTGTGAAACTGAAGATGTCCATAACCTTGATTCAATCTTTCTAATTCTACCAGAAACTTCTTTATTTATGTGCAGTGAGACACATGCAAGAAACTCTACTGCAGTCTGATTACTACTAAATAAAAATTGGAAAGTATCTTCACCAAACACAAGTGGATAAATAAATTATATCTATAAGATATAATTAGTGATTTAGAAATATATTTATTAATGTGAGTTTTTAAAAAAGAAACCATAGTATTACAACAAAACAATTAAATAATTATGTGATATTGTTTTATCATCCATAAAAAAGTCAATAATAACACAATAAAATAGTATATATGTTTTATGAATATTGACATATATAAACATGTAAAGCAGACAAGATTAAAGGACTCTCCTGAGGATTATAAACATTGAATTCAAGATAGCAGCTAACATCTCAGCTAAGGGATTACAGGATAATGTGTTTGGAAGGAAAACAGTTTCAGCATTATCTGAAATGTTTTATAGCTTAACAAGATCAAAAACAAATATAGTGAAATGTTAAAATCTGATAAGTTAAAAAGCTGGAAGGTGGGTACATAGATGTTTGTTTCATTAGTCTTTATAACATTCTAATGAAGTATTTTATAATATAAATATTTAAAGATTTTTTCGATGTTTTGTTAAAATATACTTTTTTATCCACTCTGCCACTCCCACATTTTGCATCCACTTTTAAATACAGGCTGTTCGTTTCTGGAAAAATTTAAAAACAGCATCAGCAACACTAAGAAGCAGCATTCAGATCTCTGAGACAGTCCACATATGGCTTCCTTTCAGTCATGTCACGTTAGTCCTTATTTTTAAATAAAACATCCTCATTTCATATTAAAGGATTTTATCTATTTGTTGATTTCAGAATTTTGGTCTTGATTGGTATCTGCCATTTTGGTCAAATATTCAAAGTATACTATTTTTCTATTTGTTTCAGTATCCTATGAATCAGAATATAACCGTCAAGCTTAGAGCACAAAACCAGCTCAAGAAATATTTGCTTAATATCTCATTAATTGAACATCTTCATCCAGTGGTGAATTATGTATATAATTTGTAATGAAAACTCATTTAAAACATTTGGCAGACTAATAATCATAAGGAACAAAAGTGAAGTAATTTGTAATTCCATTGCCCAGTAATAATTTCTCTTCACCCATTGATATATCTATTTTCAGACATACTCCAATAAATAGCAAATAAAAATTCAGGATTCCAAATTAAATTTTATTTCAGATAGGCAACAATTTCCAGTGTAAGTAAGCACCATTCAATATATGGAAACTACTTGTATTAAAAAAGAAATTATTTTTGTTGTGTATCTGTAATTCAAACTTAACTGTGAATCCCATGTTTCACCTAACTCTACTAAAGGCCAGAGCAGAGTGTTTAAGGTGACCCTGAATTTCTGGCTTCCCTTAGGGCCTCTGCCCAAGTTCATAGACTAGTTTAACTTCAAGACTGGAGGCAAACAGACTCTGCAATTATCTGATTCAGGAAGTTGGAATCAAAATTCCTACATAAAGACAAATGGTTTTAGAAAGGATGTGTGGAAAAATCAGTGTAAATTCATTAACATTTTTAGAGAAAATAAAAATCTCAGTAATCTTTCTAATAAATATGATAACCATGATTTTTTTTCTGCAGAGAATTTTGCCTTGTATGGACACTAAGGATAATGCATGATCTGCTACTAAGGACTCATGCATGATCTTAATTTTTTTTTAATTTATACATAATTTTTAAGCATTGCAAACTGAAAACCTAAAACCACTCTCAGATCTTTCCCAACCACCAAGGTCGAGGGATGAAGTACTTGTTGGCTGGCTGCTTTCACAGTCTCTGTTCTCAGAGTCCCCATGAAGACCTTGCTCAACCAAGCATGGCCAGCTGAGAGCCCCAGGTATCAACTTCACCATGCCCCTTGTCGAGGCAATTGAGAAAATGGGCTCTTCTCAGCTTTCTGTCACACATCATCATTGAAACTTGGGAAAAGAACGGTTTGTACTTGGAACCAACCAGATGGAAGTAACTTCTCAAATTCTCACTTCTATCCCAAGCTGTCTGTTCACTGGAACACAAGAAGCAGCCTGTCAGGCTAACGTGCAAAGGAGAACAATGAGGAAAAGGGCAACGCCCTGGCTTCCCTTAGACACTCACACTTTCCTCATTCATTACCCGAGCCCTGAAAACATATACATGCCACAACACTTCACCTTTTGCCTTCAATAGAGGAAGAAGACCCACTTCACTAAAGTAGCGAAATTACAGTCCAGCTGAACCAAGGTACCCAATACTCACATGGTGTTTATTTTTCCAAAAACATGACTGGAATTGGTGAGAATGGATTAAAAAAAAAAATGACCTCCTGATTCACTAGGTCTTCATTTATTCGACATTGCAGTTTTATCAAGATGGCAGAAATGTTATCCTGAAAACCAGAGCAAATGTGAGAGAAAACAAATGAGAGTAAGTAGAAGGAATTTCCAAGGAGGAAACAAGGGTCAGGAGAGAGGGGCCACACTGTTACCAGAGCACACTGATCCTTGACCAGGGTCAACCCATAAGACAGTTTCCTCTCTTATGGGTTGACCCATAAGCTACCCNAGAGTAAGTAGAAGGAATTTCCAAGGAGGAAACACGGGTCAGGAGAGAGGGGCCACACTGTTACCAGAGCACACTGATCCTTCACCAGGGTCAACCCATAAGACAGTTTCCTCTCTTATGGGTTGACCCATAAGCTACCCAACAACAGAAAGTATGCTGGTACTTCTCATTCCTGCCCTCACCACTGGCAGGAACTGAAATGGCTTCTTCCTTTAGGATGATTGGATGGGCAATGGGCTTCCCGGATGACTAGTGGTAAAGAACCCACCTGCCAGTGCAGGAGATGTGAGAGACAAGGGTTTGATCCCTGAGTCGGGGCGATCCCCTGGAGGAGGGCATGGCAAGCCACCCCAGTCTTCTTGTCTGGAGAATCCCATGGACAGGGAAGACTGGCGCCTTATGGTCCACAGGCCATGCTGAAGCCACTTAGTATTCAGGCATATATGTTTGGCAGAGAATACTATAGAGAAGCAAGACTGGATACAAGCAGGTGACAATTTTCCTTAACTTTTCACTGAGATTTGATTGCAGAGAATTTTGCCTTGTACGGACACTAAGGATAATTCACTAACGTGATTCCATTACCCAGAAAACAGCTTCAGCAAACATACCTCCATCTTTCATTCCTGAAACTCTTGGGGGAAAATGCAAATACATTGCTACAGGGACATATAATATCTTACAAGCCAAGTATCGCTCATCTTTCATTCTGTTCCACCATTGTATAGCTCTATGATCTGCCTCTAATATAAATTTTTCCCCAGGAAAATACTTTAGTACCTTAAACTGTCCAAAACCCATTTGATGTCTAGACATTCTTTTTCAATCTTCAAATAACGAGTCTCTGGGGAAAGCCTTTCCTACTAATGTGCTCAATAGCTTGTTCTTGACTGGCTGGCTTCTGTATCAGGCTTGCTCTCCATCTCACCTGCACTTTAAAGGATTTCTCAAAGTCACATCTAATTAACACTGACTCTGAATATAAAAATACTTTGTTATGATTTCTTATACTCAATGCAGGTAATTTTTTTAGATCTTTCCAACCTATTAAAAGGCTTTGTAAAAATGGCAAAGCCTAAATCTAAAATATGCATATTACTTAAACCATTTAAGTGTTTCTTTGCCAAGTTTTCTTCTGGGGGGAGGAGATATTTTTCACAACTTACTTGCTTTCTCCAACCAGCTCTCCTCTTTTCAAAAATCAAATTCTTCTTACAATGTGAATTTTTATCACAAGGAAATATATTTTTAAGTCCCTCAAAATCCAATATTATGGGACCAGATTATATCAGTTGTTTAATATTTTTCTCAGAATCCTTGTTGAAATGTTGTATTTATGTATCTGAAATGCCATTGTATTTTTGAAGAAAACTCTGTAGATGTTTGAATTTGAATAGTTATGAACAAAACAAAAGCTTGAGGAAACAAAACGGGAAAAAAAAATCTTAAAAGCTTCCTACAAGAAACTTTTTATCCATTTGATTGCATGAGTACACCTGGATACCTTCAGTATCTAATTAACTACTGTGCATGTGTACACGCTAAGTCACATTAGTTGTGTCCACCTTTTTTCAACTTGATGGACTGTAGCCCTCCAGGCTCCTCTGTCCATAGGGATTCTCTAGGCAAGAATACTGGAGTGGGTTGCCATGCCCTTCTCCCGGGGATCTTCCTCACCCAAGAATCGAACCTGCATCTCTTATGTCTCCCAAATTGGCAGACGAGTTCTTTACCCTTAGCGCCACCTGGGAAGCCCATTAACCACTGTATTTCTCACTAACTGGATCTTCACATCTATCATTCTCATGCTGCCCAAGTTATCTTTCTAAAAATCTAAGTCAATTGACATTTCTCCCATTCATCATAGTCTTCAGGGCCTGGGAAGCCTGCAGAATTAAGTTGAGGTGCACTAAAATGACATTAAGGCCTTCTATAATCAAGTCTCAAAATCTCCTGGCTGCATCTGCTGCCAAATTTTATCGATTTTACCACTTATACTCTCTCTTCTCACTGTATTAGCAGGCATATTTGTAACTCTGTGCCTGTCTTCAGGGTGCTTCTAAAAGTCCTTTGTACAAGTGCCATTGATTTAGGGACTCTTCTGGTTACTGTAGTCACAATCTGTTTATTATTCTACTTCAACTCTAAGATGTGTGGTCTCTTTTGAGACAGATTTTATTTTATTTTATTTTATTTTTTTTTAAATTTATTTATTTATTGGCCATGCTGTGCGGCATGTGGGATCTTACTTCCCTGATCGGGGATTGAACCTGGGCCCCCTGCATTGCAAGCCCAGAGCCCTAAACACCGGACCACCAGGGAAGGCCCGAGACAGATTTTATTTTAACTTCTGTTTTAGCTATTGATTTGTGGTTTTCTCATTGAAAAGTAAATTCTTTGAGAAAAATCAGTTTCTTAGTTAGCATCATATTCTCCCAGCATGAGGTACAGTGCCATTCAGGTAACAGATCCTCAGTGCATGCTCGTTCGGTGGTTTGAGAATGAGACTTCTTACTTAACTGGAGATCTTATTGGACACAGCATCATTTTCAAGAGCAACATTTTCAATTTTAATTTCTGTGTTCTTCCTTCCTTCATGCAGAAGAATCCTTAGTAATGAACTGTTCAGTTAAACAGGAAAGCCAAGCAAACATTATTGGGTCTGATCAAAACTGGGAGGCATTCAGACAATGATTGGAGCCCAGAGCTGGGTCTACAGATGTATTAAATACACATGTTAATTGTGGTCTCCATATCAACAGGTATGAAAAGGTGAAAGTGTCCTTCAGTGTGTAAGAAAACTGAGAGTCTTGCTGGCTCTCCTTAGGGTATCTCCAAAAGGACTAATTCTCATAGCCTGCCTTCGTTCTTCTAAGACCAAATGCCAGCTTTACCACTCAGGGTTATGACTGATCCTTTTGCAGTTTCACAGTCTGCTTCCCACCAGTGAAATCAGTGAGCCCGTCCCAGTCTCCAGGGAACAGTTAGTCTGTCTGCTGAGCTTTAGGTGAAGGATCTCTACCCACCTGCAACACTCAACCATGAAATGGAGAGGATGCAGTGACTGGCCAGTGATTCTGGATTAGGTTTCAGTATAGTTTGCAGTTCTTACCCCTAATCCACTAAAAAAGATCTCAAAGAACCAAACAGAACAAACCAAAACAAAAATAAAAACCTTTAGATTTCTATTAATTATTAGTCCAGTGTTCCCCTCTTACCTAAGACAATATTAGCAGCTCTTTTCCTATTTCATTATCTTTAGCAGATAAACCTTAGGTTGAGTGGAAAAGCTTGAAGTTATGGAATTACGAATATGAATTCCCATGTACTAAGTATATAGATCTGGATGTGGAATCTGGTTCAATAGCTGTGTAAATGTCCAACCTTGAAGAGATTAGTACAAACTCTTTATCAGAGGGATGGTATGACTTAATGTTTCCACAAGCAGGGAATAAGAACTACCACTTCTTGGAATCCTTGCCAAATTTGGAACTTTGCAGACTTTTAAANTAGTTTGCAGTTCTTACCCCTAATCCACTAAAAAAGATCTCAAAGAACCAAACAGAACAAACCAAAACAAAAATAAAAACCTTTAGATTTCTATTAATTATTAGTCCAGTGTTCCCCTCTTACCTAAGACAATATTAGCAGCTCTTTTCCTATTTCATTATCTTTAGCAGATAAACCTTAGGTTGAGTGGAAAAGCTTGAAGTTATGGAATTACGAATATGAATTCCCATGTACTAAGTATATAGATCTGGATGTGGAATCTGGTTCAATAGCTGTGTAAATGTCCAACCTTGAAGAGATTAGTACAAACTCTTTATCAGAGGGATGGTATGACTTAATGTTTCCACAAGCAGGGAATAAGAACTACCACTTCTTGGAATCCTTGCCAAATTTGGAACTTTGCAGACTTTTAAAATTGGGAATTGTCCAGACATTTAAACATATGCCAATAAACTTGAGTATAGTCATCTCTTGGTATCCACTGTGGGTTGGTTCNACCACTTCCAATTTGCCTTGATTCAGAGACCTTACAATCCAGGTTCCAATGAATATTGCTCTTTATAGCATCAGATCTTGCTTCTATCACCAGTCACATGCACAGCTGGGTATTGTTTTTGCTTTGGCTCCATCCCTTCATTCTTTCTGTAGTTATTTCTCCACTGATCTCCAGTAGCAAAAAATATAGTTTTGCCACAAATTAATTCCAGTAAATTTCTATTCTGCTTAAGTTAGACTCAGTTGTTTTCTGTTTCTTCCAATCAAGAACTTCACACTTTATAGACATTGGGCATAGAGAGTTATTTATCAGCCATGGAATCCATGATTAGTATATGTATTTAGAATGGATTGTGTTACCTATTTGGAGTTAGTATAGTCTTCTATGTTGGAAATATGGAAACACATGATATGTAATAGAATACCAAAAGTGATGACCTGTGGTCATCTAGAATATGCACTTCCTGAAAGGCAGTTTTTGAATGTCCTTTCTGTCACTACCATGAATGAAAGACAAGAAGAAGCCAAGGTGGCTGAAAGGTGATGACAAGCTAAAATCACCTGAAAAAAATTTTTAAAGACATCAGTTAAATTCCAGTGACTTTCTTGATCCATAGAGTGGATGCTGCCAAAATTTAAAGTTTAAGCCAAATTACAATATCTACTAAATTCAAACTTCACTAAATATTTTATGTCAAAGTTAGGAAAATGATTGAAAAGGATTAGAACTGAAAGAATTAAATTGAGGATATATGGGAAGATTAAGATAATTTAAATCCCTCATCTCTTGTTTGAGCTTATGCTGACATTGAGGTAAAGTAGCATAAGCTAAATTCAGTGTTTAATTAGGAGACACTGAATGATAATATCAGTTAAATTCAAAGCTTCTCTAGATCTTAGATCAATAGGATAGTGATCAGGGAGGGGAAAATAGAATTTACATGAAAATATATGTGGAAAATTCAGGGATCTTCCAATTCCCTTAGAAGCCCTACTTCCTTATTGATGAGATTTTCACTGTTGCATGAAGGCATTTTAAGTTCACTGTTGCATGAAGGCTCTCTCTCTCTTAAGAATTTTACCTCAAAAGTAGAACATTCTTCTTAGCCATCTGTTGTGAGCATTTATAAACTCTTCTTACCTACCCAAATGTAACAAGCATTATATCCCAGAATACTTCTGGAAGAAATTACAATAGCAAACCTTCCTGAGAATGCTTTTATGTTAAAAAATCTATATGACTTTAACAATTTCTGTTGACCAAAATCTAGAAAATATGTGTAGGAATGAATCTGAGCTTATTCTTAAAATGAAGGAAGATCATTATTTTTGATTTGATCAAATTAATTGATATGATTTCAGGATGCTGGTTGGGTTTCCTGGGATTTAATTATTTGCTTGGATGAATGCCTAAAATCTGAAAACTGAAGCTCAAGTGTAACCTGTACTTAAAAGAAAGAAAATAGATGAAACACCAAAATAATTCCTTGGCATAATACCTAGGAGAGGTTCCATAACTTTGGGCTTGGAAGATTGGGCTGCATTTATCTTGTGTTACTACAAATCATTTCCTAACTATTTCCCCTGAGAAAGATCAAAAGACACTCTCCTTAACAAGACTTTGAGAAACATTGTGTCATGAGAGCATCAACATCTATGAAATGTGCTTATTTGTAATTTGCTTAGGATTTAAGATGCTTATGAGAGTGATTGTACTTGAAACCGGTTTGTAGCTTCAGTAGGTAGGAGGATTGCAAAGGAGCAGAGGCCAAGTAGTTTCATTTAATCTTCACAATAAAAAGGCTATCATGGTAAACAGACCCTCAAGAGTCTGACACTGGCTAATCATTTGGAAATTCTTTACAACAAAGTAGATTCAAAGTTTCTAGAAGATTCCTAAAGAATATACACAATATTTTGTGAATGTTGAGGGAGGGTGGAACTTCATGTATGATGAATTCTGGTAAACTTGAAAGATTATATATAAATTTATTATTCTAAACCCAGTCCCAACCCCTGAATCAGTTCCTAGACTTAGGTCTCCTTGAATGACAGAGAGGCAGACAGCATTGTGGTTGGATCTTGCAATAATATCAAAGTAGATATCATGAGACTTTCTCCAAGTCTTTCTCAAAAAAAAATATGGAGTCATTGGCCACTGGGAAAATGATAGTATATAGACCTTTTGCAGATAATATTGGATAATAAATGTTTGGCTCAGTGGACCTCCAAATCATCCTATTTTCAGAATACAATACACTCACACCCCAATACTAGCAAAATCTCCACTAGTTTTGATTAGCCATAAAGTAGCTTCCTCTGGACTTTCTTGTTCTTAATGAAATATGGTAAATTTAAAAATGAAAAGCAATAACCCATCCCTAGAAAACCTTTCTCTCCGAAGTGTGACTAGTGATGCTATCAAAGACGAGAAATACAGGAGTGGGGATCCTACTATAACTCCACCTGCGTTTCCAATAGTGGAAAATGAAGCACAATAAGCCTGAATTACCTTAAGTGAAACAGAGTTGATTCTAAGGGTAACTGCTGTTCCAGACGTGATTTTTGTGCTGGAGAAAATCAGTTACATTCATTGGCACTTAGAATGCATTTGTGGATTTGGGAGTGGTTTTCCTCTATCTCCCAACAGAAAGCATCAATAGAAGTTTGCCTAAACAAGCAAAGATGGCAATATACTCTAAACGTCTTGTCTTATGTTTTTGACTATGTTCCTGTTAGTTTCCAGTGAGACTTTAAATGTCTCATCATTCCCAAGCGTATTTTGAGGGTCTACTACTGATACATAGATAATCCATAGTGATAGCATCTGGAGAGAAAGAATTATAGGCAATCTTAAATACTTGGGCAAGGTTTATGCAGGGTATAACTTTGAAGATGTTGTTTAGTCACTAAGTAGTGTCTGGCCATTTGAAACTTGATGGACTGTAGCCTCTGCCCATGGGGTTTCCCAGAATGAATTGCCATTTCCTTCTCCAGGGGATCTTCCTGACCCAGTGATCAAACTCACATCTCCTGCATTGGCAGGTGGATTCTTTACCACTGAGTTTGGATTTTTTACCAAGTCAAAAAAGCCCCTAATTTGAAGATAAATTTCACAAAAATACACAGCTTTACCACTACAGTGGATTTTGTATTGACCCACTGATCTGGCTAATAGTTTGACGATGTAGTCAGGGGATTAGAAGGTCAAGTTTGGACATGTGTAGCAAGGACATTTAGGGAGGAGGTATGTATCTTTCAGAAAAATCACACATTGTAAGGTTATTTTGGAATGCTTACAAAAGGTCACACCCGCTACAGAGGAGGTTCTTACTAATCAGTAGTGATTTTTTTGAAGTATCCTTCTTTGCTCTGTTGTGTATTTCAAGTGGCCATGGAGCAAGTTTCCACGATGGCTCATCATGGATTAAAAAATTCAGACCTCCCCTTTACCAAGACCATTCAGGCTGTGCCCACTGATGGATGTCCACATGACCATGCACCAGAAGTGACACGAAAATGTAGATATATATTATATCTAAGAGGACCATCCAGGTGTCCAGAGCAGGATAATAACATAGGAATGCTTCCAAAATAGGCTGCATCCATTTCCTTCTCTGGAACAGATATTTAATATGGATTTGTGTCTTTGCCCATTAAGCATCTTCAAGAAATATACAATAAGGATTCTTACTTCTCTAACATTGTTGCAGATTTCCACACATTATTTCTTCTCCTGGGGAAAACACTTGAGATCAAAAAAGAAAAAAGATTGCTATGTTCTGAGTCATTAGACTTACTATATATTTGACATAACCCTGAAGTTTCATTCTCTATAGAATCCTTGAATAATCTACTGTGAAATCTTGGTTACTTTAAAAATTGTGGTTGGATCTTGCAACCACGTTTGCTTTTGCATTCATTTTGCTTTTCATTCTCATAAATTTGAGGTCTAGAGGTTTAGAGATATTAGTTCATAATAAGCACGTTTCACCAGGTGTAGAAGCTCTTTCACAGCCTGGTCATTTTCAGCTTCATATGACTCTAGAAAAGAAATGAAATGATACAAATTTTAGTATGGCTGATGTGACTGATCTTGATTGTGAAGAAAAAATAAGGCTATTACTTTACAGTGAAGAAGGAGGGTTATGGATGGAACACATGTGATCTCTCAGGGCACCTTCTTATCTTACTTATGATGCTATGGTTCAATGAAAGAAAAAAATCATAAACTAAGAAGACTGCCAAAGGCTTGGATGCAACAAGAGCAGAGGCTTTGGTAACTTGCTAGGCTAAAAAACGGGGTGGTCAGCTGCAATGCTGGTTGAAGGCAGAGTAGGCAGAGCAAGTGATGAAGGAGAGAAGTCATAAACAGGGGCTTTGCTTTCACACAGTTGAAGAAGTGAGGGTAATGACACCTATATTTCTGATTTTGCCATGTGATGAATATATTTACATACCTTAATATTGAATTTATGTTTATTTCCCTTCATTATTGTATATGGTGTTCACTACTGAAGATATGATTCAGGAAAGCCAAATTTCAACATGGGATGGTGCCTGGATAGCAGGAATGGGTGTCACTGGGTTTTGAGCTAGATTGAAATAATTAACAAGACATCACTTTGCCTCCCTTTGGGGACAAAGTGGGTGTGCTTATTGTTGCAAGGTTGTGTGATGTTCCAAGTTTCCATTTCTTTATTCCTTTCTGGAAATCTAAGCACAAGAAGAAGTATTTACACAAATGACAAATGAAAATAGCACTTTTCTGTTCTCCTGGCTACTCAGTATCTCTATGCCCTTCGTAGCCTGGACAGTTTCCCCATTGCATTGGTTTGGTGGAACCCCATTTCAGAAAAAAAAAAAAAGGAATTTGCAGTTCTGTTTTCTCTTTCCATAGTAGCTGGAGTGAGGTTTTGGTCTTAGGCTTACATAACCGGGAATTTATGTTAAAGGAATAATGGAAAGATACAGGGACATAGTAGAAATCATTTATTTTGGCCTCAGAAGTGTGGAAATCAGGGGTGGGGATTTTGCATTCCAGAAATGAGCTACCAGAGATGGCAGGGGCAGTGGGGCCAGAGGAGGTTCTAAACTAGAGCCTTTATCCTGGGCCAAATCTTGGTCTATGTTCTCTACTTTGCATCATCTTCCAAAAAGTACCCTGACTTCAAGACTCTGAGCTCTCTCATAGCCTCAATGGTCGGATTAATGGGTTGGTTTCTGTGGCCTCCAGCTTCAATTAGTAAAGCAAAATTATTTGTGTTTTTGTTAATATGTGTATAGTTTCCTATGTGTGTATGGTGTGAGTGTGTATAGTTATATACCTATGTACAGTTATGTGCATATATATACAGTTTTATATATGTATACATAGCTATATATAGCAAAGTATCTAGTTCTTGTTGAGTCATTATAACCTCTTTAAAATTTTTTTCTTTCCATTCTTTAATTTGACATCCAATATTAGTATTCATGAGAAGATGAAGTTTCTACCATATTTTTCCTGTAACAGTATTCTTCTCCTGAATGGGAAGCTACATTTATTTTTAAATAAGTATAAAGTTCATTTTAATTTTACCTTTCACAGTCCAATTCCTGATATTGATCACAAGGCCCATTTCTGCATGTGGCTCTGTGTTAAGTGTGATGTAGACTGAATAAATGGACATGGGGGCCTTCTCTCTAAGTCTGCTTGCAGCCCAAGAGCATCAGTGTGATTATAAATAAACATGAACACTCATAGTGTAGAACAGAGATGGGGGAAATTAATATTTTTATCTGTTTATTTGATATGGTGTACAATGGTTGAGTGTCGGGGGAAGATTTGGGAGAGAAATAATATTTTTATATGAGAAAGGAGCATGAAAAATTTGAGAGCTCCTTTTTTTCCCAATAGTCGGTATCATTATTCAACTTGATGGTAAACTCTAAAGATCCAAAATGAGTTCTTCCTCTCTTCATTAAGATAGCATCATGGATGTTTGGCGTAGACAGCATATGTCTGTGCAGGACAGTGCATCATGTCTGACTACTAATAAGTTCCTTATGAAGTTGAGTCTTCTGTCTTTATGACATTTGAGCTCCTGGCATACTAATTTTATCTGACACAATACAGTCAGATCCTCCTGATGTGTCTTCATATCGATCAGCTTTATATAAATAGTTGGTCTTTGTTCCTTTTAAGACAGAAGCTTATAAGTAGCTGTTGGATGAATGATGACCAAAAAAATACATTTATTTTTACAGGGCTTGATAGATGCAGTTTGAGTTCTGACTGATTAAAGTTTGATCTTATAAAATGTTTACAATTTGAAATATTTTACCCATGATTAAGACTCAGAAGGAAGTTGAAATAATATCATTCAAGCTTCATGTAAAATTTGACAATGATCAAAAATAGTTAATGTTATGCTTGTTGAATCCCGATTAGCCAGTTATTTGATATTTACAAAAATGTGGAGAGGACTATCCATTACCTCTGGACATCAATTTCTTCCACACTTGTCCTTCTTCTGAGTAGCCATTTGCTTCAAGAGAAATTGAAAAAGTGAAAGTGTTATTCCCTCAGTTGTGTCCAGTTCTTTGCAACCCCAAGGACTATAGCCCTCCAGGCTTCTCTTTCCATGGGATTTCCCAGGCAAGGAGATTAGAATGGGTAGCTATTCCCTTCTCCAGGGGATTTTCCCAACCCAAAGTTCAAACCCGGGCCTCCTGCATTACAGGCAGATTCTTTACCACTGAGCCACCAGGGAAGCCCTCAAGAGAAACTGTACCCCTATCCAAAGTAAGAAAGTAAATGCTGATTGACAGAGATAGACTCAGAGGTTATTATACTAAGTAAAGTAAGTCAGACAAAGACAAATACTATGCCATATATATATGGAATCTAAAACGATGATACAAATTCACAGACATAAAAAACAAATTTGTGTGGTTACCAAGGAGAAGACGGGGAGGATAAATTAAGAGGCTGGGATAAATAGATGTACACTGTCATGCATAAAATAGATATGCAGCAAGGATTTACTGTATGGCACAGGGGGCTGTATTCAATATCTTGGGATTACTTATAATTATAAATAATTGGAAGAAATATACTTTGCTGGACACCTGAAACTAACGTTGTAAGTCAACTATGTTTCAATAATAAAAATAATTTTGAAAAACAAAACGCTGATTGGCTTGAGTTAGCCCTAGTGATTATATTATTGTGTTGCCAGTAACTGGTTCAGAAGTGAGCCAGTTACTCACAGCTCTGGCCAGTGAGGCTTTAGATATCCCGAGGAAGTTTCTCTTGCTACTAAAATGAGAAAAAGCACTGACAAACTTGAGAAGCTTTTGTGTGAGTATATGATGCTTCAAACTTCTGCAGTCATACTGCAACCAAAAAAAGAAAAAAGTCATGAGGATAGGGGCCAATATGTTAAGATTTGCAGAGCAGGAAGACAAAAAGAAATTGACTCATGGATTATATCATTGAACATGTGAATTATCCTCACACTGCCCTATCCTTGGACTGATTATTATGTGACATATGAAAGTTATTATTACATAAACTATCTTTTGTTAGGCTTTCTGTACTTGTAGGTAAAATGTTCTAGCTAATTTAATAAATGTCTTTATTACCAAAAAACAGAAAAACTAAAATCGCTCTTCAAGTGTGTGTAAATTAGAGTGACTCAGTTTTAGGGGTAACATTAGTTTGATTCTCTGAGGAAAACAAATCCTGTAAAAACTTTGGCACTTTATCATCGCTGTGCTGTTATATCATTGCCAAGAATCTCTGAGAATGTGCTGTAGTGGAAAAAGGGAATTCATCGTGGTCTAGTCTGCTATTGACTGTGATGGCTTGGATATTGTCATCATCATCAATACAAGCTGAAGTAGGGAACGCAAACAGGGGCTCTGTATCAACCTAGAGGGCTGGGCTGGGGAGGGAAATGGAAAGGAGGTTCAGGAGGGAGGGGGCATACATATATACCTATGGCTGATTCATGTTGATGTTTGACCGAAAGCAACAAAATTCTGTAAAGGTTTTATCCTTCAATTAAAAATTAAGTAAATTTTTAAAAAGAAAAAAAATAATAACCTGAAGTAACAAATCACTGGTACTTTCTGGACCTCAACTTTCTTACCAGTGAGATGAAGTGATTCAGCCCAGTTCAGTTCAATCACTCAATTCTGTCTGACTCTTTGTGATCCCATCGTCTGCAGCACACCAGCCTTCCCTGTCCATCACCAACTGCTGGAGGTTACTCAAACTCATGTCCATCAAGTCGGTGATGGCATCCAGCCATCTCATCCTCTGTCATCCCCTTCTCCTCCTGCCTTCAATCTTTCCCAGCATCAGCGTCTTTTCCAACGTGTCAGTTCTTCACATCAGGTGGCCAAAGTACTGGAGTTTCAGTTTCAGCGTCAGTCCTTCCAATGAATATTCAGGACTGATTTCCTTTAGGATACACTGGTTCAGCAAATTGAAGTGAAGATGAAGTGATTATATGTTAGTTTATCAAAAATCCATTCCAACTCTAAATTAATTTTTTCTGTTTAATTTATTTTAAAATCACAATAATTTGATTGTTTTGTATAAGAAATAATTTTCTAAAGTTCCTAGAATCCTAGGAAAGTTTATTAGGAGATGAAAAGCTATGTACTTTGACACAAGGTCTGACACAGGCACTGGGGATAATGCCGCACAAGGAAAAGTGATCCGTGCCCTTGCTGATCAAAGGGTGAGAATCATTCACAGAACTGCAAATCTAAACTCATATAAATTCAGTGAGATCCAGAGGTTCTGAGAGTACATGCACAGGGAGTTTAACTGAAGGTGGGGTTTTAGGGATATGTAGAACTGAGCCTGTCTGAGAGGGCCAGAGGTTTAGAGAGAGTAGCAGAATGGGTAAACACACAGTGGAGTGTGTTAGTCACTCAGTCGTGTCCGACTCTTAGCGACCCTGTGGATGGCAGCCTGTCAAGTTCCTCTGTCCATGGAATTTTCCAGGCCAGGCAAGAATACTGGAGTGGATAGCCATTCCCTTCTTCATGGGATCTTCAGACCCAGGGATCCATCCCAGGTCTCCTGCATTGCAGGCAGATTCTTTACGATCTGAGTCCCCAGGGAAGCCCATACAGTGTAGTGTTAGTCACTCAGTCATGTCTGACTCTGTGCAACTCCATGGACTGTAGCCCACCAGGCTCCTCTGTCCATGGGATTCTCCAAGCAAGAATACTGGAGTGGGTTGCCATTTCCTTCTCCATACAGTATAGAATGAAAGTTAAATACATTTCAGAATCAGAAAATATCCAGTGGTGGTGTTGGGACAGTGGGGAGAGATAGGTAAGATGAGGGTGGATAGAAAGGCAGAGCCTAGTCTTAGAACACCATTATAAATTGTCTATTTCCTTAGAATATGGTCATTGTGCTTTGGGATAAAAGGGTAATGTTGGAGGGCTCCCCACTTTTGTCTCTCCAGACATAAGTGCTCTTCTCTTTACTTCTGAATGTGGCTCAACCAGTATTTGAACATGATACCTTTGTGATAGCTGCATCAAGACCTTTGCTTCCAGTGCTAGATGACCATGCAAATGAGGCTGAACAGTTCTGTAGAAGAAATCAAAGTGGAACAAAGAGAAGTAGTTTAGGAATGGTCTGGCATCCAGATAAATATTTTCTAAGCAACTGAGTGTCCATCCTCTGTTTGTGGTGTGGTAGGGAATATGCAACAAGATGAAATAAGTGAAGCTGATCCTAAGAGGAAGCATTATATTGACATATAGATTCCTCAGTGGCTCAGACAATAAAGAGCCTGCTTGCAATGCGGGAGACCAGGGTTCAATCCTTGGGTCGGGAAGATACCTTGGAGAAAGAAATGGCAACCCACTCCAGTATTCTTGCCTGGAAAATCCCAAGGATGGAGGAGCCTGGCAGGCTACAGTCCATGGGTTGCAAAGAGTTGGACATGACTGAGTCACTTTACATGGGTTTTTAACACATGAAAAAGCAATTAATTAAATAAATAGTTACTTACATTCATACTAAGCAGTTATTGCCTGGCCTAGGAATTGTGATCAGTACAAGCAATAAGAAAACTCAAACACTTTCTTACACTCTCCATGTTGACATTTTTATCCAGATTAGCTCTCTTTGAATTTGAATATAGTTCCTATCTACTTAAAAAAAAANCAGCTTCAATTAGTAAAGCAAAATTATTTGTGTTTTTGTTAATATGTGTATAGTTTCCTATGTGTGTATGGTGTGAGTGTGTATAGTTATATACCTATGTACAGTTATGTGTATATATATACAGTTTTATATATGTATACATAGCTATATATAGCAAAGTATCTAGTTCTTGTTGAGTCATTATAACCTCTTTAAAATTTTTTTCTTTCCATTCTTTAATTTGACATACAATATTAGTATTCATGAGAAGATGAAGTTTCTACCATATTTTTCCTGTAACAGTATTCTTCTCCTGAATGGGAAGCTACATTTATTTTTAAATAAGTATAAAGTTCATTTTAATTTTACCTTTCACAGTCCAATTCCTGATATTGATCACAAGGCCCATTTCTGCATGTGGCTCTGTGTTAAGTGTGATGTAGACTGAATAAATGGACATGGGGGCCTTCTCTAAAAGTCTGCTTGCAGCCCAAGAGCATCAGTGTGATTATAAATAAACATGAACACTCATAGTGTAGAACAGAGATGGGGGAAATTAATATTTTTATCTGTTTATTTGATATGGTGTACAATGGTTGAGTGTCGGGGGAAGATTTGGGAGAGAAATAATATTTTTATATGAGAAAGGAGCATGAAAAATTTGAGAGCTCCTTTTTTTCCCAATAGTCGGTATCATTATTCAACTTGATGGTAAACTCTAAAGATCCAAAATGAGTTCTTCCTCTCTTCATTAAGATAGCATCATGGATGTTTGGCGTAGACAGCATATGTCTGTGCAGGACAGTGCATCATGTCTGACTACTAATAAGTTCCTTATGAAGTTGAGTCTTCTGTCTTTATGACATTTGAGCTCCTGGCATACTAATTTTATCTGACACAATACAGTCAGATCCTCCTGATGTGTCTTCATATCGATCAGCTTTATATAAATAGTTGGTCTTTGTTCCTTTTAAGACAGAAGCTTATAAGTAGCTGTTGGATGAATGATGACCAAAAAAATACATTTATTTTTACAGGGCTTGATAGATGCAGTTTGAGTTCTGACTGATTAAAGTTTGATCTTATAAAATGTTTACAATTTGAAATATTTTACCCATGATTAAGACTCAGAAGGAAGTTGAAATAATATCATTCAAGCTTCATGTAAAATTTGACAATGATCAAAAATAGTTAATGTTATGCTTGTTGAATCCCGATTAGCCAGTTATTTGATATTTACAAAAATGTGGAGAGGACTATCCATTACCTCTGGACATCAATTTCTTCCACACTTGTCCTTCTTCTGAGTAGCCATTTGCTTCAAGAGAAATTGAAAAAGTGAAAGTGTTATTCCCTCAGTTGTGTCCAGTTCTTTGCAACCCCAAGGACTATAGCCCTCCAGGCTTCTCTTTCCATGGGATTTCCCAGGCAAGGAGATTAGAATGGGTAGCTATTCCCTTCTCCAGGGGATTTTCCCAACCCAAAGTTCAAACCCGGGCCTCCTGCATTACAGGCAGATTCTTTACCACTGAGCCACCAGGGAAGCCCTCAAGAGAAACTGTACCCCTATCCAAAGTAAGAAAGTAAATGCTGATTGACAGAGATAGACTCAGAGGTTATTATACTAAGTAAAGTAAGTCAGACAAAGACAAATACTATGCCATATATATATGGAATCTAAAACGATGATACAAATTCACAGACATAAAAAACAAATTTGTGTGGTTACCAAGGAGAAGACGGGGAGGATAAATTAAGAGGCTGGGATAAATAGATGTACACTGTCATGCATAAAATAGATATGCAGCAAGGATTTACTGTATGGCACAGGGGGCTGTATTCAATATCTTGGGATTACTTATAATTATAAATAATTGGAAGAAATATACTTTGCTGGACACCTGAAACTAACGTTGTAAGTCAACTATGTTTCAATAATAAAAATAATTTTGAAAAACAAAACGCTGATTGGCTTGAGTTAGCCCTAGNGGGATTACTTATAATTATAAATAATCGGAAGAAATATACTTTGCTGGACACCTGAAACTAACGTTGTAAGTCAACTATGTTTCAATAATAAAAATAATTTTGAAAAACAAAACGCTGATTGGCTTGAGTTAGCCCTAGTGATTATATTATTGTGTTGCCAGTAACTGGTTCAGAAGTGAGCCAGTTACTCACAGCTCTGGCCAGTGAGGCTTTAGATATCCCGAGGAAGTTTCTCTTGCTACTAAAATGAGAAAAAGCACTGACAAACTTGAGAAGCTTTTGTGTGAGTATATGATGCTTCAAACTTCTGCAGTCATACTGCAACCAAAAAAAGAAAAAAGTCATGAGGACAGGGGCCAATATGTTAAGATTTGCAGAGCAGGAAGACAAAAAGAAATTGACTCATGGATTATATCATTGAACATGTGAATTATCCTCACACTGCCCTATCCTTGGACTGATTATTATGTGACATATGAAAGTTATTATTACATAAACTATCTTTTGTTAGGCTTTCTGTACTTGTAGGTAAAATGTTCTAGCTAATTTAATAAATGTCTTTATTACCAAAAAACAGAAAAACTAAAATCGCTCTTCAAGTGTGTGTAAATTAGAGTGACTCAGTTTTAGGGGTAACATTAGTTTGATTCTCTGAGGAAAACAAATCCTGTAAAAACTTTGGCACTTTATCATCGCTGTGCTGTTATATCATTGCCAAGAATCTCTGAGAATGTGCTGCAGTGGAAAAAGGGAATTCATCGTGGTCTAGTCTGCTATTGACTGTGATGGCTTGGATATTGTCATCATCATCAATACAAGCTGAAGTAGGGAACGCAAACAGGGGCTCTGTATCAACCTAGAGGGCTGGGCTGGGGAGGGAAATGGAAAGGAGGTTCAGGAGGGAGGGGGCATACATATATACCTATGGCTGATTCATGTTGATGTTTGACCGAAAGCAACAAAATTCTGTAAAGGTTTTATCCTTCATTTAAAAATTAAGTAAATTTTTAAAAAGAAAAAAAATAATAACCTGAAGTAACAAATCACTGGTACTTTCTGGACCTCAACTTTCTTACCAGTGAGATGAAGTGATTCAGCCCAGTTCAGTTCAATCACTCAATTCTGTCTGACTCTTTGTGATCCCATCGTCTGCAGCACACCAGCCTTCCCTGTCCATCACCAACTGCTGGAGGTTACTCAAACTCATGTCCATCAAGTCGGTGATGGCATCCAGCCATCTCATCCTCTGTCATCCCCTTCTCCTCCTGCCTTCAATCTTTCCCAGCATCAGAGTCTTTTCCAACGTGTCAGTTCTTCACATCAGGTGGCCAAAGTACTGGAGTTTCAGTTTCAGCGTCAGTCCTTCCAATGAATATTCAGGACTGATTTCCTTTAGGATACACTGGTTCAGCAAATTGAAGTGAAGATGAAGTGATTATATGTTAGTTTATCAAAAATCCATTCCAACTCTAAATTAATTTTTTCTGTTTAATTTATTTTAAAATCACAATAATTTGATTGTTTTGTGTAAGAAATAATTTTCTAAAGTTCCTAGAATCCTAGGAAAGTTTATTAGGAGATGAAAAGCTATGTACTTTGACACAAGGTCTGACACAGGCACTGGGGATAATGCCGCACAAGGAAAAGTGATCCGTGCCCTTGCTGATCAAAGGGTGAGAATCATTCACAGAACTGCAAATCTAAACTCATATAAATTCAGTGAGATCCAGAGGTTCTGAGAGTACATGCACAGGGAGTTTAACTGAAGGTGGGGTTTTAGGGATATGTAGAACTGAGCCTGTCTGAGAGGGCCAGAGGTTTAGAGAGAGTAGCAGAATGGGTAAACACACAGTGGAGTGTGTTAGTCACTCAGTCGTGTCCGACTCTTAGCGACCCTGTGGATGGCAGCCTGTCAAGTTCCTCTGTCCATGGAATTTTCCAGGCCAGGCAAGAATACTGGAGTGGATAGCCATTCCCTTCTTCATGGGATCTTCAGACCCAGGGATCCATCCCAGGTCTCCTGCATTGCAGGCAGATTCTTTACGATCTGAGTCCCCAGGGAAGCCCATACAGTGTAGTGTTAGTCACTCAGTCATGTCTGACTCTGTGCAACTCCATGGACTGTAGCCCACCAGGCTCCTCTGTCCATGGGATTCTCCAAGCAAGAATACTGGAGTGGGTTGCCATTTCCTTCTCCATACAGTATAGAATGAAAGTTAAATACATTTCAGAATCAGAAAATATCCAGTGGTGGTGTTGGGACAGTGGGGAGAGATAGGTAAGATGAGGGTGGATAGAAAGGCAGAGCCTAGTCTTAGAACACCATTATAAATTGTCTATTTCCTTAGAATATGGTCATTGTGCTTTGGGATAAAAGGGTAATGTTGGAGGGCTCCCCACTTTTGTCTCTCCAGACATAAGTGCTCTTCTCTTTACTTCTGAATGTGGCTCAACCAGTATTTGAACATGATACCTTTGTGATAGCTGCATCAAGACCTTTGCTTCCAGTGCTAGATGACCATGCAAATGAGGCTGAACAGTTCTGTAGAAGAAATCAAAGTGGAACAAAGAGAAGTAGTTTAGGAATGGTCTGGCATCCAGATAAATATTTTCTAAGCAACTGAGTGTCCATCCTCTGTTTGTGGTGTGGTAGGGAATATGCAACAAGATGAAATAAGTGAAGCTGATCCTAAGAGGAAGCATTATATTGACATATAGATTCCTCAGTGGCTCAGACAATAAAGAGCCTGCTTGCAATGCGGGAGACCAGGGTTCAATCCTTGGGTCGGGAAGATACCTTGGAGAAAGAAATGGCAACCCACTCCAGTATTCTTGCCTGGAAAATCCCAAGGATGGAGGAGCCTGGCAGGCTACAGTCCATGGGTTGCAAAGAGTTGGACATGACTGAGTCACTTTACATGGGTTTTTAACACATGAAAAAGCAATTAATTAAATAAATAGTTACTTACATTCATACTAAGCAGTTATTGCCTGGCCTAGGAATTGTGATCAGTACAAGCAATAAGAAAACTCAAACACTTTCTTACACTCTCCATGTTGACATTTTTATCCAGATTAGCTCTCTTTGAATTTGAATATAGTTCCTATCTACTTAAAAAAAAANGTGTGCTTATTGTTGCAAGGTTGTGTGATGTTCCAAGTTTCCATTTCTTTATTCCTTTCTGGAAATCTAAGCACAAGAAGAAGTATTTACACAAATGACAAATGAAAATAGCACTTTTCTGTTCTCCTGGCTACTCAGTATCTCTATGCCCTTCGTAGCCTGGACAGTTTCCCCATTGCATTGGTTTGGTGGAACCCCATTTCAGAAAAAAAAAAAAAAAAAAGGAATTTGCAGTTCTGTTTTCTCTTTCCATAGTAGCTGGAGTGAGGTTTTGGTCTTAGGCTTACATAACCGGGAATTTATGTTAAAGGAATAATGGAAAGATACAGGGACATAGTAGAAATCATTTATTTTGGCCTCAGAAGTGTGGAAATCAGGGGTGGGGATTTTGCATTCCAGAAATGAGCTACCAGAGATGGCAGGGGCAGTGGGGCCAGAGGAGGTTCTAAACTAGAGCCTTTATCCTGGGCCAAATCTTGGTCTATGTTCTCTACTTTGCATCATCTTCCAAAAAGTACCCTGACTTCAAGACTCTGAGCTCTCTCATAGCCTCAATGGTCGGATTAATGGGTTGGTTTCTGTGGCCTCCAGCTTCAATTAGTAAAGCAAAATTATTTGTGTTTTTGTTAATATGTGTATAGTTTCCTATGTGTGTATGGTGTGAGTGTGTATAGTTATATACCTATGTACAGTTATGTGCATATATATACAGTTTTATATATGTATACATAGCTATATATAGCAAAGTATCTAGTTCTTGTTGAGTCATTATAACCTCTTTAAAATTTTTTTCTTTCCATTCTTTAATTTGACATCCAATATTAGTATTCATGAGAAGATGAAGTTTCTACCATATTTTTCCTGTAACAGTATTCTTCTCCTGAATGGGAAGCTACATTTATTTTTAAATAAGTATAAAGTTCATTTTAATTTTACCTTTCACAGTCCAATTCCTGATATTGATCACAAGGCCCATTTCTGCATGTGGCTCTGTGTTAAGTGTGATGTAGACTGAATAAATGGACATGGGGGCCTTCTCTAAAAGTCTGCTTGCAGCCCAAGAGCATCAGTGTGATTATAAATAAACATGAACACTCATAGTGTAGAACAGAGATGGGGGAAATTAATATTTTTATCTGTTTATTTGATATGGTGTACAATGGTTGAGTGTCGGGGGAAGATTTGGGAGAGAAATAATATTTTTATATGAGAAAGGAGCATGAAAAATTTGAGAGCTCCTTTTTTTCCCAATAGTCGGTATCATTATTCAACTTGATGGTAAACTCTAAAGATCCAAAATGAGTTCTTCCTCTCTTCATTAAGATAGCATCATGGATGTTTGGCGTAGACAGCATATGTCTGTGCAGGACAGTGCATCATGTCTGACTACTAATAAGTTCCTTATGAAGTTGAGTCTTCTGTCTTTATGACATTTGAGCTCCTGGCATACTAATTTTATCTGACACAATACAGTCAGATCCTCCTGATGTGTCTTCATATCGATCAGCTTTATATAAATAGTTGGTCTTTGTTCCTTTTAAGACAGAAGCTTATAAGTAGCTGTTGGATGAATGATGACCAAAAAAATACATTTATTTTTACAGGGCTTGATAGATGCAGTTTGAGTTCTGACTGATTAAAGTTTGATCTTATAAAATGTTTACAATTTGAAATATTTTACCCATGATTAAGACTCAGAAGGAAGTTGAAATAATATCATTCAAGCTTCATGTAAAATTTGACAATGATCAAAAATAGTTAATGTTATGCTTGTTGAATCCCGATTAGCCAGTTATTTGATATTTACAAAAATGTGGCGAGGACTATCCATTACCTCTGGACATCAATTTCTTCCACACTTGTCCTTCTTCTGAGTAGCCATTTGCTTCAAGAGAAATTGAAAAAGTGAAAGTGTTATTCCCTCAGTTGTGTCCAGTTCTTTGCAACCCCAAGGACTATAGCCCTCCAGGCTTCTCTTTCCATGGGATTTCCCAGGCAAGGAGATTAGAATGGGTAGCTATTCCCTTCTCCAGGGGATTTTCCCAACCCAAAGTTCAAACCCGGGCCTCCTGCATTACAGGCAGATTCTTTACCACTGAGCCACCAGGGAAGCCCTCAAGAGAAACTGTACCCCTATCCAAAGTAAGAAAGTAAATGCTGATTGACAGAGATAGACTCAGAGGTTATTATACTAAGTAAAGTAAGTCAGACAAAGACAAATACTATGCCATATATATATGGAATCTAAAACGATGATACAAATTCACAGACATAAAAAACAAATTTGTGTGGTTACCAAGGAGAAGACGGGGAGGATAAATTAAGAGGCTGGGATAAACAGATGTACACTGTCATGCATAAAATAGATATGCAGCAAGGATTTACTGTATGGCACAGGGGGCTGTATTCAATATCTTGGGATTACTTATAATTATAAATAATCGGAAGAAATATACTTTGCTGGACACCTGAAACTAACGTTGTAAGTCAACTATGTTTCAATAATAAAAATAATTTTGAAAAACAAAACGCTGATTGGCTTGAGTTAGCCCTAGTGATTATATTATTGTGTTGCCAGTAACTGGTTCAGAAGTGAGCCAGTTACTCACAGCTCTGGCCAGTGAGGCTTTAGATATCCCGAGGAAGTTTCTCTTGCTACTAAAATGAGAAAAAGCACTGACAAACTTGAGAAGCTTTTGTGTGAGTATATGATGCTTCAAACTTCTGCAGTCATACTGCAACCAAAAAAAGAAAAAAGTCATGAGGATAGGGGCCAATATGTTAAGATTTGCAGAGCAGGAAGACAAAAAGAAATTGACTCATGGATTATATCATTGAACATGTGAATTATCCTCACACTGCCCTATCCTTGGACTGATTATTATGTGACATATGAAAGTTATTATTACATAAACTATCTTTTGTTAGGCTTTCTGTACTTGTAGGTAAAATGTTCTAGCTAATTTAATAAATGTCTTTATTACCAAAAAACAGAAAAACTAAAATCGCTCTTCAAGTGTGTGTAAATTAGAGTGACTCAGTTTTAGGGGTAACATTAGTTTGATTCTCTGAGGAAAACAAATCCTGTAAAAACTTTGGCACTTTATCATTGCTGTGCTGTTATATCATTGCCAAGAATCTCTGAGAATGTGCTGTAGTGGAAAAAGGGAATTCATCGTGGTCTAGTCTGCTATTGACTGTGATGGCTTGGATATTGTCATCATCATCAATACAAGCTGAAGTAGGGAACGCAAACAGGGGCTCTGTATCAACCTAGAGGGCTGGGCTGGGGAGGGAAATGGAAAGGAGGTTCAGGAGGGAGGGGGCATACATATATACCTATGGCTGATTCATGTTGATGTTTGACCGAAAGCAACAAAATTCTGTAAAGGTTTTATCCTTCATTTAAAAATTAAGTAAATTTTTAAAAAGAAAAAAAATAATAACCTGAAGTAACAAATCACTGGTACTTTCTGGACCTCAACTTTCTTACCAGTGAGATGAAGTGATTCAGCCCAGTTCAGTTCAATCACTCAATTCTGTCTGACTCTTTGTGATCCCATCGTCTGCAGCACACCAGCCTTCCCTGTCCATCACCAACTGCTGGAGGTTACTCAAACTCATGTCCATCAAGTCGGTGATGGCATCCAGCCATCTCATCCTCTGTCATCCCCTTCTCCTCCTGCCTTCAATCTTTCCCAGCATCAGAGTCTTTTCCAACGTGTCAGTTCTTCACATCAGGTGGCCAAAGTACTGGAGTTTCAGTTTCAGCGTCAGTCCTTCCAATGAATATTCAGGACTGATTTCCTTTAGGATACACTGGTTCAGCAAATTGAAGTGAAGATGAAGTGATTATATGTTAGTTTATCAAAAATCCATTCCAACTCTAAATTAATTTTTTCTGTTTAATTTATTTTAAAATCACAATAATTTGATTGTTTTGTGTAAGAAATAATTTTCTAAAGTTCCTAGAATCCTAGGAAAGTTTATTAGGAGATGAAAAGCTATGTACTTTGACACAAGGTCTGACACAGGCACTGGGGATAATGCCGCACAAGGAAAAGTGATCCGTGCCCTTGCTGATCAAAGGGTGAGAATCATTCACAGAACTGCAAATCTAAACTCATATAAATTCAGTGAGATCCAGAGGTTCTGAGAGTACATGCACAGGGAGTTTAACTGAAGGTGGGGTTTTAGGGATATGTAGAACTGAGCCTGTCTGAGAGGGCCAGAGGTTTAGAGAGAGTAGCAGAATGGGTAAACACACAGTGGAGTGTGTTAGTCACTCAGTCGTGTCCGACTCTTAGCGACCCTGTGGATGGCAGCCTGTCAAGTTCCTCTGTCCATGGAATTTTCCAGGCCAGGCAAGAATACTGGAGTGGATAGCCATTCCCTTCTTCATGGGATCTTCAGACCCAGGGATCCATCCCAGGTCTCCTGCATTGCAGGCAGATTCTTTACGATCTGAGTCCCCAGGGAAGCCCATACAGTGTAGTGTTAGTCACTCAGTCATGTCTGACTCTGTGCAACTCCATGGACTGTAGCCCACCAGGCTCCTCTGTCCATGGGATTCTCCAAGCAAGAATACTGGAGTGGGTTGCCATTTCCTTCTCCATACAGTATAGAATGAAAGTTAAATACATTTCAGAATCAGAAAATATCCAGTGGTGTTGGGACAGGTGGGGAGAGATAGGTAAGATGAGGGTGGATAGAAAGGCAGAGCCTAGTCTTAGAACACCATTATAAATTGTCTATTTCCTTAGAATATGGTCATTGTGCTTTGGGATAAAAGGGTAATGTTGGAGGGCTCCCCACTTTTGTCTCTCCAGACATAAGTGCTCTTCTCTTTACTTCTGAATGTGGCTCAACCAGTATTTGAACATGATACCTTTGTGATAGCTGCATCAAGACCTTTGCTTCCAGTGCTAGATGACCATGCAAATGAGGCTGAACAGTTCTGTAGAAGAAATCAAAGTGGAACAAAGAGAAGTAGTTTAGGAATGGTCTGGCATCCAGATAAATATTTTCTAAGCAACTGAGTGTCCATCCTCTGTTTGTGGTGTGGTAGGGAATATGCAACAAGATGAAATAAGTGAAGCTGATCCTAAGAGGAAGCATTATATTGACATATAGATTCCTCAGTGGCTCAGACAATAAAGAGCCTGCTTGCAATGCGGGAGACCAGGGTTCAATCCCTGGGTCGGGAAGATACCTTGGAGAAAGAAATGGCAACCCACTCCAGTATTCTTGCCTGGAAAATCCCAAGGATGGAGGAGCCTGGCAGGCTACAGTCCATGGGTTGCAAAGAGTTGGACATGACTGAGTCACTTTACATGGGTTTTTAACACATGAAAAAGCAATTAATTAAATAAATAGTTACTTACATTCATACTAAGCAGTTATTGCCTGGCCTAGGAATTGTGATCAGTACAAGCAATAAGAAAACTCAAACACTTTCTTACACTCTCCATGTTGACATTTTTATCCAGATTAGCTCTCTTTGAATTTGAATATAGTTCCTATCTACTTAAAAAAAAAATCAGTTGACTTATAGGTAACTAATAAGGACCTACTGTACGGTACAGGAAACTCTGCTCAGTATTCTGTAATGACCTATACAGGAAGAGAATATAAAAATGAGTGGATATATGTAAATGTATAACTGATACACTACTGCATGCCTGAAACTAGCACAACACTGCAAATCAATAAATCCAATAAATTATTTTTAGAATGAGTTAACTAGTTTGGATAAAACATAACTTTCCACATCATACTGAATTCAAATAACAAGTAAGACTCCAAGATTTTTTCCACACTTAAGAGATATCTTTTAGAAATATTTTTTCTTTATTTCAGAAACTATTTTTGGAATTTTATTATTTTTTTCTTGAGATTTCCCTTAGGGCTCCTGAGAATTGGTTACTGAGCACGTCTCATTTTTCCCTTCAGTTTTAAATTAATTTTTGTTAATGCTTTTAGCTTGGGGATATTGTTGTCGATAGTCTCTACCTCAATAAAGGTAGAATTAGATGAGGCATCATTCTTAACATAAATCACACATGACTCAAGGCCTAGAAATCTCTTGTTCTCATTTTATAGTGAATAACTGAATGGGGCATGTATCCCTACATCTCACAGGGATAATATTTATCACTGATTATTCTGTGGCATGTACTGTGATATTTGTATATTTTACACCAGGGCTTCTATATTTTTCAAGAAAAAAAATGGAACACAGGTCCAAGAGACTACTAAGTTAAGTGAAAAATGGCAGGAAAGAGCCAGGATTCTGAGCTGCTTATTAACAGTATTATTAGGGGAAGCACACTGATTGAAACTGCTCACCCTGGCCAGGCACCAGAGTAACAATATGCATGAGTTGTTTTACGACAGGAGGTCCTGGTGAGGAACATGGAACTAATAAGTCTCCACCAACCAGAAGAGTTTGGGAAAAGTCAAAAGGAGACGCCACATGTCCAACCACCTCCCAGAAGCCTTCTCTTTGGCATCCATCTTGGCTGAGTGATGACATCTTGGCACCACCAAGACTCTGAGTCAGAATGATTGGCTAAAGACAACCCAGAAACTAATCCCATCACCATAAAACCTGAGACTGTGAGCCACGTGGCAGAGCTGTTCTCCTGGGGTCCCTTACCCTACTGCTCTCCACCTGGGTGCCCTTTCCCAATAAAATCTCTTGCTTTGTCAGCACATGAGACTCCTCAGATGATTCATTTCTGAGTGTTAGACAAGAGTTCAGTTTCAGGCCCTGGAAGCTGTCCCCCTTCCTACAACAGTATTACAAGGAAAGACAGAATCTTGGAGTTCTGTGCTACCCAGGCAACCAGGACTTGAGAGACCAAAATGCCAGAGAGAATTAAGTGTGTTTAGGTGAGCTTGATATTCTGTTCCACGTTTCCTATGAAGGAATTTGCTGATTCATAGCTAAATGGAACACAAAGTAGCAGTTAAAAGTCTAGGAAGTCAAGCAGAAATTATGGAAATCTCATGAAGTTGAGAAACAAAATTGGAAACCAGGAACCTCAAAAAAAGGGCATCACAGTAAACAGTCCAGAGTTCCAGTTACAATTATCGAAAGGCTATGATTTGGGAGTAAGCTATTGTCCCATAAAGCAGCCACAAGCTATAATGTGGTTACGAAGCATGTAAAATACACCCAGTCCAGGTTGAAATACACTGTAACTGTAAAATATGAAGCAGGTATTAAAGTCTTACTACAAAAAAGAAGAATGTTAATTATCCCATTAAAAAACTTACACTGGATGTGGAAAAGATGGCAGAGGAATAGGACGGGGAGACCACTTTCTCCCTCACTACTTCATCAAAAGAACATTTCAATGCTGAGTAAATTCCACAAAACAACTTCTGAATGCTGGCAGANTAATATTTATCACTGATTATTCTGTGGCATGTACTGTGATATTTGTATATTTTACACCAGGGCTTCTATATTTTTCAAGAAAAAAAATGGAACACAGGTCCAAGAGACTACTAAGTTAAGTGAAAAATGGCAGGAAAGAGCCAGGATTCTGAGCTGCTTATTAACAGTATTATTAGGGGAAGCACACTGATTGAAACTGCTCACCCTGGCCAGGCACCAGAGTAACAATATGCATGAGTTGTTTTACGACAGGAGGTCCTGGTGAGGAACATGGAACTAATAAGTCTCCACCAACCAGAAGAGTTTGGGAAAAGTCAAAAGGAGACGCCACATGTCCAACCACCTCCCAGAAGCCTTCTCTTTGGCATCCATCTTGGCTGAGTGATGCCATCTTGGCACCACCAAGAAAGACTCTGAGTCAGAATGATTGGCTAAAGACAACCCAGAAACTAATCCCATCACCATAAAACCTGAGACTGTGAGCCACGTGGCAGAGCTGTTCTCCTGGGGTCCCTTACCCTACTGCTCTCCACCTGGGTGCCCTTCCCCAATAAAATCTCTTGCTTTGTCAGCACATGAGACTCCTCAGATGATTCATTTCTGAGTGTTAGACAAGAGTTCAGTTTCAGGCCCTGGAAGCTGTCCCCCTTCCTACAACAGTATTACAAGGAAAGACAGAATCTTGGAGTTCTGTGCTACCCAGGCAACCAGGACTTGAGAGACCAAAATGCCAGAGAGAATTAAGTGTGTTTAGGTGAGCTTGATATTCTGTTCCACGTTTCCTATGAAGGAATTTGCTGATTCATAGCTAAATGGAACACAAAGTAGCAGTTAAAAGTCTAGGAAGTCAAGCAGAAATTATGGAAATCTCATGAAGTTGAGAAACAAAATTGGAAACCAGGAACCTCAAAAAAAGGGCATCACAGTAAACAGTCCAGAGTTCCAGTTACAATTATCGAAAGGCTATGATTTGGGAGTAAGCTATTGTCCCATAAAGCAGCCACAAGCTATAATGTGGTTACGAAGCATGTAATATACACCCAGTCCAGGTTGAAATACACTGTAACTGTAAAATATGAAGCAGGTATTAAAGTCTTACTACAAAAAAGAAGAATGTTAATTATCCCATTAAAAAACTTACACTGGATGTGGAAAAGATGGCAGAGGAATAGGACGGGGAGACCACTTTCTCCCTCACTACTTCATCAAAAGAACATTTCAATGCTGAGTAAATTCCACAAAACAACTTCTGAATGCTGGCAGAGGACATCAGGCATCCAGCAAAGCAGATCATTGGCTTCAAAAACAGGTAGGAATAAATATAAAAGATGAAAAAAGAGACAAAGGAGGTAGGGAGGGAGTCCCGTCCCGGGAAGAGACTAAAAAAGAGAGGTTTCCAAACACCAGGAAACATTCTTGTAGCCGAGTCTGTGGCGAGCCTAGGAAGCACAGAGGGCAACATAACAGGAAGGAAAAATAAATAAATAATTTAAACCAACAGATTACGAGCCCAACAGTAAATCCCCCAGCGGATAAGCAGTGCAAACGCCTGCATCCGACACTAGCAAGTTGGGGTTGGGCAGGGAGGAGGGGGAGGCACAAGCGGCAGTGCTTTCTAAGAATCAGGCCGCGGGAGATGCGGGCTGCAGGGCTTTTCTCGAATCGGGTCTTAACGCCCGTGCGTGGCCAGAATGAACTAACTTGGACTAGCAAACCAGACTGTGAGATAGCTACCACGCGAAACGCTAGAACATAAGACACGGACAGGCCCGCGCACAGAACAAAGGATGGATCGGAAATAGCCAGCTGCAGACCATCCCCNGGAGATGCGGGCTGCAGGGCTTTTCTCGAATCGGGTCTTAACGCCCGCGCGTGGCCAGAATGAACTAACTTGGACTAGCAAACCAGACTGTGAGATAGCTACCACGCGAAACGCTAGAACATAAGACACGGACAGGCCCGCGCACAGAACAAAGGATGGATCGGAAATAGCCAGCTGCAGACCATCCCCCTCTGGTTCCAGGCAGCCAGAGCCTTAAGTGCTGGAAGGGGGGCAATTGCAGCTCAAGAGAGACATTAACTACCAAATTGCAAGCAGGTTTCTTTGCTAGCTAAGACTTCTGGGGGGCTCTGGACAGTCATCATCTGCCTGAGAAGGANTTCTTTGGCCCATTTTTTGATTGGATCGTTTATTTTTCTGGAGTTGAGCTGCATAAGTTGCTTGTATATCTTTGAGACTAGTTGTTTGTCAGTTGCTTCGTTTGCTATTGTTTTCTCCCATTCAGAAGGCTGTCTTTTCACAAATTCTTATAAAATATAGGTTTCCAATCTGATACAAGAAGAATTACCAGCACTAATTATTTTTATATTTATTAAATATATCAAATATGTTATTGAAAGCTATCCTCCAAAGAAAACTCTAGGACCAGATGTATTCACATCTTATTTTTTCAAGTGTTTAGGGAAGAAATAACATTATACACAGATTCATCCAAAATACATTAAAACAAAAAAGGAAATAATTTTTGACTCATTTTACAAGACCAGTACAACTCTGATACCAAAAGAAGAGAAAGAATAAACAATTAATGGTTTAAATGAAAAACTATACAGCAATTAGAATAAATTACCTACAATAGATGAATATGATCAACATAATGGTGAACTAAAGGAAGCCAGACAAATGAGAACACATACTTTTGTTATTTGGAAGCAGTATGTTTGATTCATTTATGGAAAGTTTAAAAATAAGTCGCATGAATCTGTGCTTTAATTATCATAATATAGGTTATTTTTGGCTAGGAGGGTGAGTTAGTAACTGGGAAGGGACTTGAGGGGAACTCCCACTTATTAACAAAACTTTGATTTTTGATATGGATGGTAATTAGAAGGGTGTTCTCCCTTTGTGAAAAATCATTGTTTCCCTCTCATGATTTGTGCACCTTTCTTTATATAGTTTGCAATTCAATAAATATATTTATTTAAAAGTTTACATATACAATTGCCTCCCCCCACCCCATCCAGGTTCAGATAATACTGAACCTTACATACGCTAATTTTTATGCAGATACAGAGAACAGAGTAGTGGTTACAAGAGGGGAAGGGGACAGGGAGGATAAAATGAGAGAAGGGCATCAGCTGTATGGTGAGGGATGGAAAGTAGAGTTTTGGTGGTGAGCACAGAATTAGAAATGTAATGCTATACACATGAAACATCTAATGTAATAAACCAATTATACCTCAATAAAAATAATAAACAAAACATTAACAATAGCTAATAATAAAATAGAACAATTATAACAATATACTGTAATAAAAGTTATCTGAATGTGTTCCCTCTCTTTCACTAAATATTGTAAAAGTTTAATGCCTCTTCCATCTTACCACACACTATGGCTGTGACTGTTCCAGTTTGAGGCATGAGAGCAGACAGCATGGATTTCTTTTTCCTTCTTCACAGTTTCACTGATAGAATGTGTGTTCTTGCCAGAGATCCCAACAATCTCAGCAAACGGTTTTCTTATTAACTAGGTAACTCATCTTTTCAGTTAAAGGAAGCATGTTATGGTTTCTCTTTGGCAGGTGCAAATTGCTCACCTCACTGCTCTCATGCTTTGGAGCCCTTATTAAGTAAAATAAGGGTCACATGGACAGAAACACAGCAATACTGCAACAGTCAATCTAATAGCCTAGATGGCTACTGAGTAATGGGTGGATAACTGGACAAAGAGATGACTTGCATCCCACGTGGGATGCTGGGGAAAGCATGAGATTTCATCACACTACTAAAACAGTGGGCAGTTTAAAGCGTGTTTATTTCCACAGTCCACCATGCAATGTTTTTGGCTGACAGCGGGTAACTGAAACCTCAGAAAGCAAAACTTTAAATCAGGTGGAATACTTTGCCAAACTATCGTTAAGGGAAAAAAAAAAACCAATGAAACAGTGCTTCAGTCAACCAAATGAAAGGAAAGACGAACTGTTCTGCTACAGAAAATTATATGACAAAAGTCCCATGAGAATCCAAAGACATGCAACCAAAAATATAGGAAAACAATGTTAGAGGAGTGTGTCAGGTTCTTAAGTGATAAAAATTGTAGGTTGGTTCTCCGGAGAAGTTCAACATATATAATTTAGGATGCTTTTTGCTGTGCAGAACAGAAAAACATCTCACTGGTTGAATCAGTAAGAAAAGGAAACCAGGATCTCACAGAAGAAGAGGTTCAAGGTGGGCAAACTGAGGCTTATGAAGATCCAAGTTCCTCCCTTCTCTCAGCTTAGCTCTACACGGACTTTAACTTCATTGCAAATCTAGACAGTGTAGTGACTTGCAATGGTCCTTATCAGGCTTCATGATTTTTTTATCCAGGACAACAACAGAGACAGAGATGAACTGACCTCCCTGGGCTCCTTTCTTTCTTTCTTTTTTAACTTTTTATAATTTTACTGCAATTGATAGTTTTTAACTTTGGAATTTTACTCCAATATAAAGATTGCTTAAGTTCTCCTTTTAACCATTAACTTTTTCTTCTTTTAGAATTATTATTTTTTTTAATTGAGGTATAATGTGGGTACAAACCGCATAGTTTCAGGTGTATAACATAACGATTCAATATGTGTATACAGTGCAAAATTATCAATGCAATAAGTGTAGTTAACATCTATCACCATACATAGCTGCAATTTCTTTTTCTTTTTTTCTTGTGATGAGAACTTCTAAGACCGACACTCTTAGCAACTTACAAATATGTGATACAAAATTATTAACTATTGTCACCATACTGTGTATTACTCCCATAACTTACTGTATATTGTATATTATTGTATATATATTATTGTATATTGCAGTATATTATATATACTGTGAACTCCGGGAGATGGTGATGGACAGGGAGGCCTGGCGTGCTGTGATTCATGGGGTCTCAAAGAGTCGGACATGACTGAGTGACTGAACTGAACTGAACTGTATACTTACTTTATATAACTTACTGGAAATTTGTGCCTTTTGACTCTCTTCACCCATTCCCTGTCCAATCCTTCCTCCACCACACCACATAACCAGCAATGTATTCTCTGTATCTATAAGCTTAGTTTGGACTTCCCCAGTGTTGCTGGTGGCAAAGAACCTGCCTGCCAATGCGGGGGACATAAGAGATTTGGGTTGGGTCCCTGGGTTGAGAAGATGCCCTGTAGGAGGGCACAGCGACCCACTCCAGTATTCTTGCCTGGAGAATCCCCTGGACAGGTGGACTATAGTCCATAGAGTCTCAAAGAGTTGGACACAACTGAAGCGACTTACCATGCATGCACATAAGCTGAGCTTAGTGCTTGCTTTTTTAAAATTCCACGCATGTGTGAGCTCACACTGCATTTGCCTTTCTCTGTCTGATTTACTTCACTTAACATTATGCCCTTAAAGTCCATTTATATTGTTGAAAATGGCAAGAGCATTGTTCCCAATAATTCTTCTTAAGAATTGCCCCCTACTTTTGGCATCTCATTAGTCAGAATTGGATCAAATGATCAGTCTTTACCCAATCTGGAAATGGAATATAAGCATCCTTCGAGCAATCAGACCCATTCTTGATGGTAATCTCAGCTTCTCTAAGGCAACAGACTGTATGAGGGTAAACTGAGGATCTGAATAGAACACTGGGATGATGAATAGTGAGTACATCAAGGAGTAATTAGTATCCTCTAGGAAATATGACGGAGAAGGCAATGGCAACCCACTCCAGTACTGTTGCCTGGAAAATCCCATGGACAGAGGAGCCTGGTAGGCTGCAGTCCATGTGGTCACTAAGAGTCAGGCACGACTGAGTAACTTCAATTTCACTTTTCACTTTCATACACTGGAGAAGGAAATGGCAACCCACTCCAGTGCTCTTCCCTAAAGAATCCCAGGGACAGAGGAGCCTGGTGNGTGGTCATTAAGAGTCAGGCACGACTGAGTAACTTCAATTTCACTTTTCACTTTCATACACTGGAGAAGGAAATGGCAACCCACTCCAGTGCTCTTCCCTAAAGAATCCCAGGGACAGAGGAGCCTGGTGGGCTGCCGCCTACGGGGTCACACAGTCAGATACGACTGAAGTGACTTAGCAGCAGCAGCAGGAAATATGAATGAAACAGCTCTTCAACAATCTCATTCATAAGTAACCTTCATATTTATTCATATGTTTTGTTCATTAGGATAATTTTGCTTACTTCTTACTTATTGAGAATTGTGCCTTGAATATCCTCTGCAATTAAGCATCTTTGACATAGATTTGTCTAGAGAAAGATACTCTGGAGGAGGGCATGGCAACCCACTCTGATATTCTTGCCTGGAGAATCCCATGGACAGAGGAGCCTGGTAGGTTACAGTCCATGGGGTCACAAGGAGTCATACATGACTGAAGTGATGTAGCACAACACACACACAGAGGATCTTTAAGCATTTGCTTTAAAACCCATTTAGTAACACTTAAATTCTTGCAGTAAATTTTTATGTGAAATATATGCATTTCCCAAGCTATACACTAACTCCAGTCATACGTGTATTTCATGCTGACCTTTGCTTTTCCATTGTTTTGTGTACACAGCATTAAGTCCAGCTCTCACACACTATGCATTTTCTTGGAGCTGAGAGCAATGCTCAGAGGGAAGATTTGGGATAAAGTTACCTGGAAAAGAAACAAAAGGAGCAGATAAAGGAGTTTGGGCATCTGAATTCAGCCATTCCTTTGCATTAAAAGGAGTTAACGTTCCTAGAACGTGCTTTAAGAATGTGGAGCAGCCTCTGGGGCACGGACCAAATATCAATGTGCCCCAAATTCTTAAATATTGTCAGTGCTGGAAACTTTACTAGGGATCGGGCTCAAAGAAGTGGATATTTGCTAAACCGCGGCCCCCACCCCGTGACTCAATCAGCAACAGTATAAAATATCTGATTCTATTATTTGTAATAGATAGGACATAGCCTCCGAATTCCGTGATGCTCCTCTATGACACCCTGTTATTCCGCTGCCTTCCTATCCTGTTGTTACCATGCTGTCAACCTTCACCTCTCCAGATATGTATGTACATATACACATACACAGGAAGGGAATGAAAAGCATAATTATTTCTGTTCCAACAATCTCGCTTTACAAAATAATTCACAATAGCATTATTTATATAATGAATTTCCCTATACCTCTGAAATACAATTGTATTCATAAAATTTGATTTACATGTAAAACCAGTGCTTATTGAATGTTAATGCTCCATATTAAAAAAAAAAAAAGAATCAAAATACGGGCTTCCTTGGTGGCTCAGCTGGTAAAGAATCCACCTGCAACATGGTAGACCTAGATTGGATCCCTGGGTTGGGAAGATGCCCTGGAGAAGGGAAAGGCTACCCACTCCAGTATTCTGGCCTGGAGAATTACATGGACTGTATAGTCCATTGGGTTGCAAAGAGTCAGACATGACTGAACGACTTTCACCTTCACTTTCATTGTAATAGGATGAAAACAAATACTAATTATTCTAGAAACTATTATAGTTCAAGTCTTTTAAAAATATTCATTCATTTTTGACTGTGCTGGGTCTTCTTTGCTGTGCTCGGACTTTCTATAGTTGCAGTGAGCAGGGGCAACCCTTCACTGTGCTGTGCCAGTTTCTTACTGAGATGGCTTCTCTTGCAGAGCATGGGTTCAAGGCTCGTGGGCTTCAGTTCTCGCTATGTGTAGGCTCAGTAGCTGGGGCTCGTGGGCTCCAGAGCTCAGTACTTGTGGAGCACAGGCTTAGTTGCTGCACAGCATGTGGGATTCTCTCAGTCCATGGATCAAACCATGGTATCCCTTGCATTGCAAAGAGGATTCTTAACCACTGGGCCATCAGGGAAGCCCTGTTTAAGTCTTAACTGTCTGAATACTGTAGGAAAAAAATTGGGGTTTTTTTTTGAGATACTGTTTCAACATACTCTCTGCTGTCTGGGAATAAGATATTGAGTCCTTCAGAAAACCTGAAAGAGATCTCTAGATTTCCAAACACGTACATACAAAAAAAAAAAAAAAAAAACTAGAAAAGTCTACATATAAACTCTTCACAAAATAGTGAAGATGACTATCCCTGTATCTACTCATACAAAATGCAGAAATGACACTGAAAATTGGATAATAATTGTTAAAACAACAGCTTGACTGGCTTCTTGAGCTCTGTGGAGATAGCATACACTCCAAAGCTGACTAAACCTCCTACAGATCTTGGCAGTGATGTACGGGTGATGTGAAAAGTCACTTCATCTCTTTGGCCTCCTGTTTCTCTTTCAGAAGATGGAGATCACTGGTGAATTGAACGTGGCCTCTGGGATATATCAGACCTTCCCATTTCAAAACCACTGATCAATAACGGTGTGATTTGTGGCAAGCTTCTTTATTTTCTTGACTGTTTTCCCATCTGCAAAATGGGAGTGATGCCTAACTTGTAGAGTTCTCAATAAGAACAAATAAGATATGTATGATTCTTGTAGTACATGAAACCCTGAAGCTTTTGAGAGTGACAAGAGGGCTGTAACATGGGTTAGAAATTATTTAAGGAATTAGCAATACAGAGATGAAGAAAGGGAAGTGGAGCCTCTAGGTGCAAAGAACTCAGCGAAATTAAATTCCTGTAGGGTTTAACTAACATAGTGTCTGAAAAGGTAACTAGCACATGTGAGCACTCAGGGTTTCCCCCATGGCTCAGTGGGTAAAGCACCAACCTGCAGTGCAGGAGACACAGGAAATGCGGGTTTAACCCCTGGGGTCGAGAAGATTCCTTGGAGAAGGAAATGGCAACCCATTCCAGTTATTCTTGCCTAGAGAATCCCATGGACACAGTCCAAAAGGTCGAAAAGCGTCAGACACAGCTAAGCAAGCACACATCTGAGCACTTAATGCATACTGTGTTTTACTTATTTACTTATTGTATTTATTTATTTGGCCATTCCACACAACCTGCTGGATCTTAGTTCCCCCACGAGGGATCCCACTCACACCTTCTGCATTGGAAGCATGGAATCCTTACCACTGGACCACCAGGGAATTCTTAGCTTTTTTACTTGTTTTAAGTTTATTTTATGGAAGTTGATTCAATGCTCAAAGTCTCCATTTAGAGATGTTTCATGAATAAGAGACCTAAAGAAGTAATTTCCATTTAATATCTTACACATTAAAAAAAAATTGTTGCAGGGTGTGTGGCTCTCATTTATAACGGTGGTGGTGGTGTTTTCTGGGCATCTATGTTGGCCTATGCAATTGCTTTCCCTTTACACCCTATAATGTTCTCCACAACCTTCCGAGACTCTATCAGCTGCATTGTACTGGGTTATGAGAAGCTCAGAGAGGTTAGGTGGCATGCCTAAGGGTTTTCATGCACGCTTGCACACACACGCAAGCATCAGCTCACTTGCTGTGTACTCTCAATGCCTGGCACACTCACACGTTCTCAGAACAGCCCAGGGCGCTTGACCACTGCCTATGCCATTACATCATCAGAGCAAGCAACAGCCCTCTGACACAGTTAAGGTGGCAAGGCAACTGTGTCAGGTGCTTGCCCACCCGACAGCTGGACTTGGAAAGGGTGCAAGGTAATGACCGCACTGCCCAGGGATTAGAATTGATGCTTTTGAACTGTGGTGCTGGAGATTCTTGAGCATCCCTTGGACTGTAAGGAGATCCAATCTGTCCATCCTAAAGGAAATCAGTCCTGGGCGGTCATTGATACGACTGATGTTGAAGCTGAAACTCCAGTACTTTGGCCGCCTGATGCGAAGAGCTAAGACCCTGATGCTGGGAAAGGTTGAGGGCAGAAGGAGAAGGGGACAACAAAGAATGAGATGGTTGGATGACATCACCAACTCAGTGGACATGGGTTTGGGTGAACTCCGGGAGTTGGTGATGGACAGGGAGGCCTGGCCTGCTGCGGTTCATGGGGTCGCAAAGAGTCGGACACGACTGAGCGACTGAACTGAACTGAGACCGCCTCCGTCCATGTGCGCTGCTGCTGGTGACAGTGTTGCAGGAGTAACAGGAATGTTAGGTAGCGTGGGTGTAATCCGCAGTAGTGATGCTAGCCGCAGTTCTGATGCTACTTCCTGATGATAAAAGAGTAACAGCGGCAGCCGCAACAGCAATAATAATACCTCATCTCAGGAAAGGTGGTCTAAAAGGGTTAAGCATCTTAGGAAGGCTACAGTCTGGAAGGGCTGAAAACCCCTAGCAGGATGGGAGGGGATAAAGATGCTGGGAAGTGGCTAGGGAATAATAAAATAAGAGGGAAGCTAAACCAGTGACCCTTGTCGGCAGTGAAAAGAGGCAGATTAGACAATGTTTCATGCTAATTTCCATGGAGATTTCTTTAATTTATCAAAGATGTCTCGCCGGCCTGGCCCGCCGCGCGCCCGCCGTGTTCTCGGTGGTCCCGCCGCCCAGACCCAGGCTCCTGCGAAGACGTCTCTATCAGCTCTGGTCGCGCGCGCCTTCCTCTGCTTTCGCTCTTTTTTTTTTCCTGTCTGCTGCAGTCCGAGGATTCTTGTCACATGATGGCTTCATCGGGCCCCATTTCCTCCTGATCCTTTCAAGCTTTTTCTCCTGCCTGGCGTATCAAAGGAGATTTGTGGGTCACCGAGCCGAGACGCCGCATATAAAGTCATCAGCTCGCTCGCCACCACCTCAATCATTTGCCTCATTGTTCTTGCAAGATGCCGGAGGTGGTTGGGGCTCTTTAATAACTCGATTAGTAGTTAAGAGGCACATGTTAGCTTTGAAAGATATATATATAGTGTGTGTGTGTGTGTGTGTGTGTGTGTATATATATAACGTTAGAGACAGTCCTAGAAATTAGACACACTCTCCCAAATGAAGCTTACCAAACCACAAGATGCATGAGCAAAAACCACTACAATATTGTAAAGTAATTAGCCTCCAATTATATAATTTAAAAAAGGTGCGTGAGCACATCACAAGACTTAAAAATGTTTTAACAAAATCATTATCATTTGGCAGGATTGTTATTATTTTAGAATTTCACTAATTTAAATATGAAGCTCTGCTAATTCAGCTACAAAACTACNTTAAATAATTTAAAAAAGGTGCATGAGCACATCACAAGACTTAAAAATGTTTTAACAAAATCATCATTTGGCAGGATTGTTATTATTTTAGAATTTCACTAATTTAAATATGAAGCTCTGCTAATTCAGCTACAAAACTACAAGCTGCAATTGTTTTTGGTATGTACATATGGGCACAGGTCTTCTAAAGAATAGCTGCTTTAACTGAGATTCAGATGCTTTCACTGTAACAGTAAAACACATTTTAAGTGGAAATGTCTTAATTGTATCTGTATATGGATGGCTATATAGTATAATCTCTAAAATAAGCCTCAGAGATAGGCTGAGTTTTTCAGTGGGTTTCCAGGTAAAGACTGCTCTTGTTTGCAGAATTACGGAGGACAGATAAGAAAATTGCTTTTTTATACCTCCTCACTGGTCTCCCCCTGCCTCATCTAGTTCTCTGAAGGCAGGAAATGGGTACAGTTCCCACTGCAGCTCCAGCTAAAGCCTGAGGCGCTGGTTTCAGTGGACATGTTGTCGGAGTAAAACTGTTCTGTACGGTCATTTTTTTATCAGACTCTTCGTCAGCCTTGGCCACTCCTATAGTCTGTGTTCCTTTCAGCTGCGTCTGTCTATGCTGTTGTTGTTTAGTTGCTAAGTGGTGTCTCTCTAGACCTGAATGTACACCTTGCAGGCTTCATTTCTGAATGGTCATTGCCATATTGCCTTATTTTTGGAGGCATGATTGTTATGAATACGCTTTAGTAAGTCACATCTTGAAAAGTCAGGGCACATTTCTTTGGCTTTAATTACCTATTGTAAATTTCTGCCTATAGAAAATTGAAGTATCCTCTGAAAATCTTGCCTAATGACATAGACTCTCAATCAGTGGGGTGTGTTTGGGGAGATACCATGTGGGCTTTTCATTAAAATTCTTTTTGAAATTAAAAACAATCAATTGTATATCTTATACGGTATATTATATATGTATATCATATAGTATAAAAATATAATCTTTTTCTGTGTCACACATAAACTCACAAGTACTATATTTAGCTAAAGAAAAGTTCTTGAGACCCTTTTCCAGAACTTTACTGCTTAATCACTAAAAATTATTAAGAGTTAAGATGCAATTATGCTACCATTTCTTTCTTTCATGCCTGTGGCAGAGGTGGATGGGGAATCCTGCTCTGGTCTAAACAGATCACATGTGTCTAAACAGCTTCTCCAACCCACCCAGGGCTTATCCATCACATGAATTCTATTTGTCATCCATTATCCAGGTTAATGAGCATGCTTTGTGATTGTGAGCTATTGAAACTGTCCTTGACTATCAATTCTTGAATATTTACAATGTAAAGTTTTTATTCAGTAGTTCCCATGACAAGAAGGTTGATTTTATGTATTTCAACCCCAAGTGATTTTAGATAGATGTTAGAATCTACTGTGCTATTTTACTTTGACAGTATTCAGAGTCTCATTTGTAGAATGCAGAGACCCTTTAGATAAGTCCCTGCATCTGATAGCACTGGGGTTGGTTTTCAAAAATGAGAAAAGACATTAACATTTCCAACTGGCCACCATAGTCACTTGCTAACTTCAGTTAACAACGTGGTTACAAAGATATCCACATTGAAGAACTGTGATTCATAACCAATTATCATGTTTTGAATAATAATATATTGAAATTTTTCTTTTTCACTAACAACATAGAAGGCTGTTAAGGAGTTTTTCTTTCTTTTCTTTTTCAAACATTCTGTGTCTTAGAAATTTCAAATGAGATATGGTGTCTCTGGTAGAAATATTAGTCTGGAAATGGAGCAAAGCCTTGGAATCACAGGATTTGGGATTTGATAACCCCTCAGTCATAACAGTGGTCATGGGTCACATCTATAAAAATGAAGCCTTACCTGGCAAGTTGGGCGAAAATCCCCACATGTTTGCTTCACTCGGTTCTCATTAATGTCTGCATTTAATATGGGCTTCTCACATCATCTCTGTTTGTCACCTCCCTCAGTTCCAGATCACTCTTGCCTTTAATTCTGGGCTTAATGACTGCACAGTCCCAGAGGATCAAATGCTATCATCCTAGAGTTAAAGCTAGGCAGGAAGGTAAGTGTTATATCATTAATTTCATAAATATGCAATAGTAAAATTAAGTATTACCCAGTGCTGTCAGCGTTCAGCAAATTCCTTCATGTATACTAGACTGTATTAACTGACCATGTGCCTGGGATATTAGATATTCACACTTTGTAAGAAGATTTTCCAAAAGTGATTTTGCCCCCTTTGTTTAAGGGTTGTATGGATTGTCAAGATAGGGAATGAGTAAGGGGGATTTTGTCTCACATCTTAGTGCCCAGACCAGTATGTCACCGCTTACCACTGTCAGTGGGAATGTTCTTAGTGGACTCAGAATCCTTATGACACATTGATTCTTACATTAATACTGATGAGAGCTGAGGTATAAACCAGGAACTATTTATTAGTGTCTTAATGCAGATAATATAACCAAAATCTTCTCAATATGTGAGCAGTGTTTTAGGAGCTTTAGACCTCCTTGCCTTATTTGGATAATCCTATTTTTATCTCTTTGGGGAATCTGCAAATTTCCACTGACCGACATTGATGACATCTCCAGTCTTGCTTACCTCTTGCAGTGAAAAGAGGGAAAGCCGTAGCTGAGTCTAAGAGGAGAGAGGTGCTGGAGCAAGCAAAGATAGAAAGTACAAAACAAACAGAGGAAACATTGCTAGTAGAAAGGCTTTTAAACCGGGGCTGGGGACAACCTAGAGGGGTGGGGTGGCGAGGGAGATGGGAGGGAGGTTCAAGAGGGAGAGGATATGTGTATACTTATGGCTGATTCACGTTGATGTATGGTGGAAAGCAACACAGTACTGGAAAGGAACTATCCTTCAATTTAAAATAAATCTTTTAAAAATAATTTTTAAAATGTATTTGTTTTACCCTTCCTCCCATCAGTGCTTCCACTTGATTCTACCTGTTCATCCAAAAAAAAAAAAACAGAAAGAAAAATTTTTTGAAAATTGAGTGAGAATACAGCCTCAAATGACACCAGAAGTGGCATGTGAAACTTACCAGAAATAGCATATGAAGTTTAATTTTTACCTGCTTTCAGAACCCAAGAAGTAATGATTAGTGTTAACAGAGTTCTGTGAACAGATGCTGTCCAGAGTCTTGCCCCTGAGCTGGGCTTTCTCCTCCTCGCCACAGCTCCTGTTGGCTCTGGCTGATTCTTTGCTGTGGCCTGTTTCTCTGCACTGCAGGAACTTCCTCTCTGACTTCTCACCCACTCCCACCGCTGCACTGAGATTACCAAGAATGCTGCTGCTGCTGCTTAGCTGCTTCAGTCATGTCCAACTCTGTGCGACCCCATGGACTGTAGCCCACCAGGCTCCTCTGTCCATGGGAGTCTCCAGGGAAGAGTACTGCAGAGGGTTGCCATGCCCTCCTCCAGGGGATCCTCCTGATCCAGGGATCGGATGCAGGTCTTCTGCATGGCAGGCAGATTCTTTACACTGAACCATCAGGGAAGCCCTAACCAAGAATACCTACCCCATGCTGCCAAATGGGGAAACTGAGGAGGCAAAAATATCTGAGGGAGCCCAGTATTGAGAACCTCCGTCTCAGGATACTTCGCTTTTTTTACCCTGCTGTGCATTTTTCCATCTCTTCTCTTCTCCATCCTTCTCTCCCCTAACATCCTGTCTAGCTTCCTCCTTTTCATCTTTCAGGTCTCAGCTTTCAAGGCAGCTCTTCTAGGAAGTTATCCTTGCCTTGGAAGGATTTCAGTGCCTTCCCTGTGTCCCAGACCTTGAAGGCATCACGCAGTCGTTCTGGCCTCCCACTCAACCCCCCATGGGAGTGCCTGTCTCTTTACAGGAATGGAGTCTGGCTCTCAGGCACTTCTGCCCCTAGCAGGTACCTAACACAGGAGAAAAAGTGCCCACAGGAGAGATGCTAAGCGAGCAAAAGTGGAGAGCCGAGTTACAGGTATGTTTTGCGTATTTGAAGCCCTGTTTTGACCTGGGCAAATGTCAAAGCAGTCTTCCCTTTCTTAGTAAATCCTGAACCTGTTTCAGAGCTACTTTCTAAAATTCTCTGCACAGCCTCATAGTGAAGAATGCCATTTTGAAGGTGACGGGCTGCTTTATTTGGCTGCTATCCTCATTTAGGGATTGAGGTTGATAAAAATGTCAGCTCTGCTGGTGCTTTTCATTTCAGTATATGGCATATTTCCCTGGTCCCCAAACCTTGGGGAAAATGCCCCACTAGAGCAGGAGGAAAGCGAAGCAGCTGCTGCCGGGGGCCAGCGTTTCCTGCCCTCTCCTCCAGGCAGCCTGCTTGTAGAGAAAGAGGACTTGGCAGGCCCCGAGGCCTTTCCGTGGGTGTGCGCCGGGCTTTCCCACCACAATGGCAGGCTCACACCTTGTGTCTGGCTCCTCTACTGCTTCATAAGACTTTTCTGTGCTGCTCCCTCTCATTCTTCTTGGGAAGCTGGCCATTTCAAAAGGAGCGAGATGACTCTAATTTTGTGCTTTCAAAAAGAACACAGGCAAAATATGGATCCATATGGACGCATGGACCCAGCATACCAGCTGCGTTGACTCCCAAACACAGCATAGAATGGTGTGTAAACAGAAGGCGCTTGCCCCTTCCAGCCCAGGAGCCTCTCCCTGTTTTTGGTCTTGAAACATCTCAGCAGGAAATGTAGCTTTAAGAAAGGCACATCAGGGTACAGAAAGTTAAGGTAAACCAGGCATAACACAGTGAGAAAAAGATTTTTCCTCTTGCTTTGGTGTCTACCCCTACCTTGCCTGCTTACCAAAAAAAGTCAAGCAGCATAACTTTCCACAGCGAATAAAGGCTGAGACAAAGTGTTCTCAACACTCTCCTAAGTTGGCATGGTGCTCCAGTATCTGTGCCTCTATCCCCCTTCATTTGTCAAAAACACAATGAAACGTAAGCTAATGAATGGCTTCCAAATTGCAGGCAATCTACAAGTGCCCTTATATTAAATGACAAAATTAAGTACTACTGCTGCTACTGCTAAGTCACTTCAGTCGTGTCTGACTCTGTGCGACCCCACAGATGGCAGCCCACCAGGCTCCCCTGTCCCTGGGATTCTCCAAGCAAGAACACTGGAGTGGGTTGCCATTTCCTTCTCCAGTGTATGAAAGTGAAAATTGAAAGTGAAGTCGCTCAGTCATGTCCGACTCTTAGTGACCCCATGGACTGCAGCCTACCAGGCTCCTCTGTCCATGGGATTTTCCAGGCAAGAGTACTGGAGTGGGGTGCCACTGCCTTCTCCACAAAATTAAGTAACTGAGTGCCAAAAAACCACATCCACTCTTGAGACACATGACAAGTTTGTGAACTAGTATGTTTCCCTTCATGATAGTTAAAGACATTTATTGAAATATACTGTGTGCTAATGCACTAAGTCAACAAATCATTGAGCTAAGCGCATTACATTCATTGGAAGGAATGATGCTGAAGCTGAGGCTCAAGTACTTTAGCCACCTGGTGTGAAGGGTGACTCATTGGTAAAGAAATTGATCCTGGGAAAGATTGAAGGCAGAAGAGAAGGATGTGGCAGAGGACAAGATGATTAGAGAGCATCACTGACTCAGTGGACATGAATTTGAGCAAACTCCGAGACATAAGTGAAGGACAGAGGAACCTGGCATGTGGCAGTCCGTGGGGCTGCAAAGAGTCGAACATGACTTAGTGACTGAAAAACAGTAGCAACAAAGAGCATCATAAACAGCTTCTCATATCATTACCACAACCAGTTGTACTTATTGTCCATCACAGGAATAGCAGACTAAAAGAATGTACAAATTACAGAAACCCGGCATGTGAAGTAAAACTTGGCTGGTCTATTATTTTATTTTTAATTAAACTTTTAATTTTGAGATAATTATAGATTCCCCTGTAGTTGTAATAAATAGAACCTAGAGACTTGTGATCTTATGTACCCTTTACCTAACCATCCCCACCAATGGAAACATCTTACAAAATTTGAGTATAGTATCACAATCAGAAAAGTGATATTGAGCTATGGATTAGAAAAAGCAAAATGTTTTCCAGAGTGGCTTTACAAGTTTACAGTTCTACTAGCAGTGTATGAATGATCTTGTTACTCTGTATCTTCATCAACCTTTGGTGTTAATCATTATTTTTAATTTTACCCACTCTGTTAGGTTTGGAGCAACATCTCATTGTGGTTTTAATTTGTCTTTCCCCAGTGGCTAATGATGTTGAACATCTTCCCATGTTGTTCAACCCTCTTTGGTACATAGCTCTCAATTTTCAAAATTTCTCCAACTTCCAATAATGGATTTTGAAGTAGATATCCGTGTATATGAAACAAGATGTAAGGGTTTCTTGTTATTTGCACTCAGAAGATGAATAAGTTGCAGTCAAAAGAAATTCATGGGAGCCAACACCACATGGTCTCTTCTGATTTTTTGCCATGCATAAAGCTATATTGTAGGCAGTGCGAAGAATTACTATCTATCTATCTAATCTCAAGAACATTCATGATGCTATAAATAGTAAAGAGAAAGCTCTTGGAGTATTTAGATTTTTGTTTTGTTTCAATTTCAATAAAAATCTTCTTCTCGATGCTTGTTATCATATACTGACCCATGGTCCAACTTCAAGATTTGTTTCTTAGTGTTTTTCTGTAGAGGGGCAGATTACTGTGAAGTAACTCTGCTCTTTCATGGGTCTGGGTGGTCAGAGAGCTGAGAACTATAGTCAATAGATGCCAGCAAATAGTGTATCCTCTAGAAAAATTATCCATCACTTTCCTTTATTTCAAAACAGTCCTATGTTTCTGGTGCTTTGCACAATCCTCTAATTACCACCTTGAGAGCAAAGTCAACGACCTTTCTGATGAGATCATGAGATAAAAATACTTTGGTATAAGGCAAGCCACAGTGTGACTCCCAGTTGGCTAGTTAACATCTCTGTGTCCACTTTTCTCAATGGCACTTCAGAGTGTAGCTGTGAGGATTAAATGGTATGATTATGTAGTATGTTAGGCACAAGTTCTGCTCATGATAATGACCCCCTCCCTGCCCCCCTAGCCCCACATTTCAATGAGATTTCTACCTTTTCTTGCCTCTTGCTTCAAGTTCGATGTACTGGGAACCCTGACTTTCCACTAACAATGGTATCATTTACTCTAATTTGGTATAACCAGTCCCTACTGAATTTACTCAAGCCTGAGTTAATAAGTCTCCTGGACTTCTCTACTTTTGCATTCCAGTCCCCTATAATGAAAAGGCTATCTTTTGGGGGTGTTAGTTCTAGAATATCTTGTAGGTGTTCATAGGATTATTCAACTTCGGCTTGTTCAGCATTACTGGTTGGGGCATAGACTTGGATTACTGTGATACTGAATGGTTTGCCTAGGAAATCATAGGATTATTCAACTTCAGCTTGTTCAGCATTACTGGTTGGGGCATAGACTTGGATTACTGTGATATTGAATGGTTTGCCTAGGAAATCATAGGATTATTCAACTTTGGCTTGTTCAGCATTACTGGTTGGGGCATAGACTTGGATTACTGTGATATTGAATGGTTTGCCTAGGAAATGAACAGAGATCATTCTGTCGTTTTTGAGATTGCACCCAAGTACTGCATTTCGAATTCTTTTCTTGACTATGTTGGCTACTCCATTTCTTCTAAGGGATTCTTACCCACAGTAGTAGATATAATGGTCATCTGAGTTAAATTCACCCAGTCCAGTCCATTTTAGTTTGCTGATTCCTAGAATGTCAACGTTCACTCTTGCCATCTCCTGTTTGACCACTTCCAATTTGCCTTGATTCACGGACCTTACCTTCCGGGTTCCTATGCAATATTGCTTTTCACAGCATCGGACCTTGCTTCCATCACCAGTCACATCCACAGCTGGGCATTGTTTTCACTTTGGCCTCATTCTTTCTGGTGTTATTTCTCCACTCTTCTCCAGTAGCATACTGGGCGCCTACTGACCCAGGAAGTCCATCTTTCAGTGTCCTATCTTCCTGCCTTTTCACACCATTCATGGGGTTCTCAAGGCAAGAACACAGAAGTGGTGTGCCTTTGCCTTCTCCAGTGGACCACGTTTCATCAGTGAGCTGGAAAAGAAACTGGAAAAAGAAATCTGGGGAAAAAAATGGAAAAGGTCAGCTTTCGTTCCTATCTCCAAGAAAGGCAATGGCAAAGAATGTTCAAACTACCACACAATTGTACTCATCTCACATTCTAGCAAAGTAACGCTCAAAATTCTCCAAGCCAGGCTTCAACAGTGTGTGAACCGTGAACTTCCAGACATTCAAGCTGGATTTAGAAAAGGCAGAGGAACCAGAGATCAAATTGCCAACATCTGTTGGATCATAAAAAAAGCAAGAGAGTTCCAGAAAAATATCTACTTCTGTTTTATTGACTATGCCAAAGCCTTTGACTGTGTGGATCACAACAAACTGTGGAAAATGCTTCAAGAGATGGGAATACTAGACCACCTAACCTGCCTCATGAGAAATCTGTATGCAGGTCGAGAAGCAACAGTTAGAACTGGACATGGAACAACAGACTGGTTCCAAATCGGGAAAAGAGTACATCAAGGCTGTATATTGTCACCCTACTTATTTAACTTACATGCAGAGCACATCGTGCAAGATGCCAGGCTGGATGAAGCACAGGCTGAAATCAGGATTGCCGGGAGAAATATCAACAACCTCAGATATGCAGATGGCACCACCCTTATGGCAGAAAGCAAAGAATTAAAGAGTCTGTTGATGAAAGAGGAGAGTGAAAAAGTTAGCTTAAAACTCACCATTCGAAAAATTAAGATCATGGCATCTGATCCCATCACTTCATGGCAAATAGATGGAGAAACAATGGAAACTGGGACATACTTTTTTGGTGGGGTGGCGGGGAGGAGTCCAGAATCACTGCAGCTGGTGACTGCAGCCATGAAATTAAAAGACACTTGCTCCTTAGAAGAAAAGTTACGACCAACCTAGACAGCATATTAAAAAGCAGATACATTACTTTGCCAACAAAGATCCATCTAGTCAAAGCTACGATTTTTCCAGTAGTCATGTATGGATGTGAGATGTTTTGATTTGTTTTAATGGCTATCTACTCTTGAATATGTACAGGGGTGAAAATCTCATTTCAACAGGAAATTCAATTTCATTTTTGTTGTTGTTTGTGCATGAGCTCAATTGTGCCTGACTCTGTGACCCCACGGACTGTAGTGCCCCCCCCCCCAGCTCCTCTGTCCATGGGATTTCCCATGCAGGAATATTGGACTGCATTGCCATTTTCTTCTCCAGGGGATCTTCCTGAGCAGGGATCAAATTCACGTCTCTTAACATCTCTTGCATTAGCAGGCAGGTTCTTTATGCCTGGCACCACGTGGGAAGTTTAGTTTCATTTTGGATAGCTCTAACTGCCATAATATTTTATTTTGTTGTGTTGCTTTTAAACATTACGTGACCTTAGTGCTTTCTTTTTGAACTGTGTAAAAGCATCTTCTACACAATTATGTTTAAAGATCCGAATTTTGGTACCGCATAATCCCTAAGCCCCTTTTCTTAATAAACAATCCTTTTTCCATTTCCATTGGCTTGTCATAATGACAGATGTTTGCAGACCTGTCCTTTTTTGTTGTTGTTATCATTGTTTGCTTATGTTCTGCTTAACTGATATTCCTATTAAAATGTACTACTGGGAACTGACCACCAGTCACCTGAGGTGAATGGATCATAACCATCACGTGGCTCAGACCGTAAAGCGTCTTCTACAATGCGGGAGACCTGGGGTTCGATCCCTGGGTCGGGAAGATCCGCTAGAGAAGGAAATAGCAATCCACTCCAGTACTACTGCCTGGAAAATCCCATGGACAGAGGAGCCTGATAGGTTACAGTCCATGGGGTTGCAAAGAGTCGGACACGACTGAGCGACTTCACTTTCACTTTCATGCTTCTATCAGTGCATCCTAAAATAGCATCCAGCTTTTACACAGTCATGGAGGAGGTTTGTCTCAGTTATAACTGCCATGTGGCCACTTGTAACACTCTCCTGTCATGATCTGTCTGCCTCCAGACCCAGAGCCTATTTGCTGACTTTCAATTTATTTGTCTACTTCTCCAGGATAATAGAAAAGCTTTCTACTCCTGCCAGGTTTGGGGCCCTGGAGATGCCATTCTGATTCCTGCTGTCAAGAGCTCATAGTATATTGTGAGTTGGGTGGGAGGGGTGATGAGCGCCCAGCAACATGAGGCTGATAATTAGCTAGCCTGAGAGATAAACAGCGATAGAGCGTGGACCAGATGCAGGGGTAGACTAGGAGAGGCACGAGAAGGGCTATGACAGAAGGAGGTGTAGGGCTGCTTCCTGGAGGGGAGATCTGACAAGGGATTTAGATAGTATTGCCTAATATCATAATATTGTGCTTGCTTAATCCTGTAGAGGCCAGCCCTTGTCTGTTTGGATCCCGCTTCTTTTACCTTTCCCTCTTAGTGGCGTGGATCTCACGTACTCTGAAAGGAGTAAAGACCCAGCCCTGGCTAACTATGGCCAACATTGAAGCTCTGTGCCATCCTGGTGTCTAATTTAACTCTTGGTGCTCCATCTTTCTGTCTGGCTTTTCTGTAACCTTTGACCAGTGTTGGTCCTTCATATTCAAGAAGATAAAGAAAATTATTGTTTTTGTTTGGATATTCTCAGGCACCCAAGAGGTGCTCAGAAAATGTCTAGAGAATGAGTGAACAAATGACTGATGAAGAACACATGTGCTAACTTGCAGTCATCTAGAGAGTCTTATAGCTCTCAATTTTGATGTCTCAGTATTATCCTTAGGGAGCTACTGGGTTAAGTAATAACTGTGACTCTTCATGAAATTAACTCACAATGGATTATAAACCTAAATGTAAAGTGCAAAACAATAAAACTAGAAGATAACAGGAAAAAACCTAGATGACTTAAGGTATAGCAGTACATTTTTAGATATAACACGAGAAGGCACAATCCATGAAAGAAATATTTCATACATTGGACCTCATTACAAGTAAAACTCTAGGAAAGACAGTGTCAAGAGATTGAGAAGATGAGCCACAGACTGGGAGAAAATATCTGTAAAAGACAAATCTAATTAAGGACTATTACTTAAAATATACAAAGCTTTCATAAAATGCAACTGTAAGAAAACAAGTTGAGCAAAAGTAGATTGTTGACTCTTAATGACTCTTGCTGTTTGTTGTTCAGTCACTAACTTGTCTCCAATTCTTTCCATCCCGATGGACTGCAGTGCACCAGGCTTCCCAGTCCTTCACTGTCTTCCGGAATTTGCTAAACTCACGTCCATTATTGGATGATGCCATCCAACCAACTCATCTTCTGTTGTCCCCTTCTCCTCCTGTCTTCAAACTTTCCCAGCATCTGGGTCTTTTCCAATAAGTCGGTTCTTCACATCAGGTGGCCAAAGTATTGGAGCTTCAGCTTCAGCATCAGTCCAACCAAAGAAGACACACAGATAGCAAATAAGTATATGAAAAAAAATCTCCATGTCATGTCAGCAGGGAAATTAGAACTAAAGCAACAATGAGATGCCAATACATACCTATTAGAATGGCTGAAGTCTGGAACACCGACAGCACCAAATGCCAGTAAGAATGTGAAGCAATAGGATCTCTCATTCGTCATTGGTGGGAATGCAAAATAGTACAGCCACTTTGGAAGATAGTTTGGCAGTTTCTTATAACAGTCGACATGCTTTTACCATATATCCCAGCAAACACACACCTTGGTATTTGCCCAAAGGAGTTGAACACTTTTTCATTTTACACAAAAACCTGCACACAGATGTTTTTAGTGGCTTTATTCATACTTGCCAAAGCCTGGAAGCAACCAAGGTGTCATTCAGCAGATGAATGGATAAATAAACTGCAGCACATCTAGACAATTAAGTGTTATCACATGTTAAAAACAAATGTACCATTAAGCCAAGGAACGATGTGGAGGAACTCTAAATGCATATTACTTGCAAGAAATCAATCTGAAAGACTGTGTACTATATAATTCCAACTACATGGAAAAGGAAAAACTATGGAAACAAAAAGATCATGCCAAGGATTAGAGGTGAAGGAGGAATTAAATCAGAATAGCAGAGAAGATTCCAAGGGCAATGAAAATAATCTGTGTGGTACTATAATGGTAGATACATTTGTCCAAACCTGTAGAATGTACAACACCAAGAGTGAGCCCTGATATGAACTGTGAACTTCGGGTGATTATGATATATCAGTGTAAGTTCATCAGTTGTAACAAATGTACCTCTCTGGTGGAGGATATTGGTAATGGGGTGGCTATGTATGTATGGGGGCAGAGGGCATATGGGAAATTGTTATACCTTTCCTTCAATTTTGTTGTGAACCTAAAACTTCTCTTAAAAAGTCTTTAAAAAATAATAGTAATAACTGTGGGCTCCTAGAGTTTGGAAACCACTGCTGAATTTGAATTTCATTCAGAGACCTAAAAGTTTGTGTTGCTCACATGCTATTAGACAATAAACCAATAGTTAATATCTGTTTGTGTCAGGGGGTGGTCAGTTCCAAAAAAAAAAAAAGGGTTTGGCAGTGGGTTTGGGGAGTCAGGTGGAGGTAGCATGATGATGAAGCCGGCAATGCCCTGGCTCCTGCGAGGGTCAAATGAGGAGATACTTGAGTGAGATCTCTGGTGGCTCAGACAATAAAGGACCTGCCTGCAATGTGGGAGACCTGGGTTCGACCCCTGGGTTGGGAAGATCCCTTGGAGAAGGGCATGGCAACCCACTCCAGTATTCTGGCCTGGAGAATCCCATGGACAGAGGAGCATGGTAGGCTACAGTCCATGGGGTCACAAAGAGTCAGATATGACTGAGTGACTTTCACTTCACTTCTGGTCACATGGTAGAAAAATTTTAAGAAGAATATTGTATAGATATGTAAATTCCTTTGACTGGATTTGTGTTTTTAATATTCATTTATTTATTTGACTCAAATAAATCTTCCCTCTTCGTGGCAGTATGCACAGTGCTTCGTCTTGGCTGCAGCGTGTGGGATCTTGTAGCTGCAGCGTGTGGGATCTTGTAGCTGCAGCATGTGGGATCTTGTAGCTGCAGCATGTGGGATCTTGTAGCTGCAGCATGTGGGATCTGATAGCTGTGGCGTGTGGGATCTTATAGCTGTGGCGTGTGGGATCTTGTAGCTGCAGCATATGGGATCTTGTAGCTGCAGCATGTGGGATCTTATAGCTGTGGCGTGTGGGATCTTGTAGCTGCAGCATGTGGGATCTTGTAGCTGCAGCATATGGGATCTTGTACCTGTGGCATGTGGGATCTTGTAGCTGCAGCATGTGGGATCTTGTAGCTGTGGCGTGTGGGTGCTGGTCATTCAACCTAGGATCTCCTGCAATGGAAGCACAAAGTTTTAACCACTGGACCACCAAGGAGGCCCCTGGATTTTTAGTAATACAAAACTTACAGAATAAACATTATTTTACTTAAAAATGCCAACAGATAATCAAAAATGAAGAAAAAGAGCCATAAATGTAAAAAAATGAGTTGTTTAGCTATTCATTATGGAGCATCCTGGAATTAAGAGTCATCTTTTTCACTTTATTTTCCGATTTTTCTTTAATGTTTTTGTTTGATCATGAACAAGAATTACACACTAAAAAATAAATGCACTATACAAAGTGAAGTTTCCCTCAGCAGAGAAATTTAAACATCACAAGCTGAGACTTTATGTGATCAGTAAACACACAGTGGACTGCAGTCAGCCCTCCCTATCTGCCAGAGCAGAATCGAGAATATAGAGGGACCACTTTTTTTTTTTTTTTTGCCATTTTATACAAGGAACTTGAGCATCTGTGGATTTTGGTATCCACTTGGGCCATGGAACCTCCTTCTCGAGGATACTGAGGGAAGACGCTGTGTGGCAGAGTCAGCTTGCTGGGACAGAGCTGACCTTCTGCCCAGTCCTGGGAACAGCCAGACGGCATGTGGGGTTGTCCAGTTTCCCCAGATTTCTCTGAGATGATCTATAGCATCCTGTAAAGTGTAATAGAGAAGTGAGAATGGTCAGCTAGCCATCCCAGCTAACAGAAATCCTAAAGAGAAAGAGAGAGGGGGAATGAGGTGGGGGGTGGGCAGGGGAGAGAGAAGCAGAGAGAAACACAGAGACTGGCAGGGAGGGACTGGGCAGCCCCTCACTGCTTTCAGATTGCTGGCAGGAGGACACCACATGCTTTCCATTCTGGGGCCATTCTCTCAAAACCCAATCACAGGGTTACCTGAAATATAGAGAGTGAGGATAAAATAACTCTCTTAAGTGTTCCTCGCCAAGGTGAGTTTTGTAGCTAGCTGGGCTCAGTTTCTATGTCTAATCGGCATGCGGGAAAAAGTGTTGGTAGCCCTGAAGGAGTCTTTTCTCTTGACATTTTCTGGGCACCTCTGAACACTCAACGGCTACTTAGAGCTCAGAGAAAAATCTGCTCTTTGAGATATTTATCTGCACCCGTTTTAATCTAGGCCTTTCACACCACCCATCCCTGCAGAGGGGTCATAAGCCTTCATTGGATTTTTTTCTTTTTTTTTTTTTGCCTTTGGGCTGCTCTTTGATTATTGTGGAATTTTACAGCTAGAGTAAATTTCTTTTCACGTTTTGTTTGAAAATAGAAAAAAAAGATATTGGATTTTTTTTCTTTGGGGCTTTTAAATCCTCAGTAAACCTTTAATTTTGTTTTTTCTTCCAGTGCACTGAGATCCTCCAAGTTAACACACACACACAGAACTGTTAAATGTAAAACAATAGTATGCCAGTGAACCTGAGGGGTGTTTTTGAAGAATTACTTAGCAGGTGAAAGCCTCCTTTTGGGTTCCAATGGAGCAATACTCATATGACCTTGACCCTCTTGCGTGGGAGCTGATTTTCCTGAAGATTCAAGTAAACTGCTTTCCTTTGGAGACGTTGAATCTTTGAATACAGAACGCTGGCTCTTCGCCTGGTTCTGTGCGATACTGTGAAACACATAATGAAGCTCTGTGTGGAGGACAGGATATGGGTTTTCCATACTTTCAGCAACTGGCACTTAAAGTTTTGTAGATGGAGCTGGAGCCGGAGTGTCTAAACACCGAGCTTTCTGACTGTCTAGCTTTTAAGTGCAGCAATTGGTTTTGCATAACTGGTGACCCTTGGGGCTTGTCCACTAACAGCATCCTCTGATATCAGTGCTGCATGTTAGGACTGTCACAGGAAGTCTAAATTAAATGGCAAGTGCCCTCATGCCTTTGGTCTGCTTTGGGATAACTGCACATACATGGATCCTCCCTGAAGGAGGAGGGAAAAACCCCCCTGGGGAGCCAGAAGTCAATACAGTGGAAGATCTGTACCAAATTGATTGTACCCATAGAAAGCCATTGGCTGCATAAGATATCAAGCAGAGTTTTATTAATTGGTGTAGTTTGGAAACTTACATTGACATTAATTTTAATGAGGAATTTATCAATCAAAAATTAGCCCATAGGTCAATCATTTACTATTGATTTCAAAGTAAGCATCTTTCAGTTCAGTTCAATTCAGTCGCTCAGTCGTGTCCGACTCGTCGCGACCCCATGAATCGCAGCATGCCAGGCCTCCCTGTCCATCACCAACTCCTGGAGTTCACTCAGACTCACGTCCATCGAGTCAGTGATGCCATCCAGCCATCTCATCCTCTGTTGTCCCCTTCTTCTCCTGCCTCCAATCCCTCCCAGCATCAAAGTCTTTTACAGTGAGACAACTCTTCGCATGAGGTGGACAAAGTACCAGAGTTTCAGCTTTAGCATCATTCCTTCCAAAGAAATCCCAGGGCTGATCTCTTTTAGGATGGACTGGTTGGATCTCCTTGCAGTCCAAGGGACTCTCAAGAGTCTTCTCCAACACCAAAGTTCAAAGGCATCAATTCTTTGGCGCTCAGCTTTCTTTACAGTCCAACTCTCACATCCATACGTGACTACTGGAAAAACCAGAGCCTTGACTAGACGGACCTTAGTTGGCAAAGTAATGTCTCTGCTTTTGAATATGCTATCTAGGTTGCTCATAACTTTTCTTCAGTGAATAACAATAGCAAACTGGCTTTGGTGTCTTAAAAGAGAGTTAGAGTTTTTTTAGAGAAAAACTATTTTTTTTTGGCTTTTGCAATTTTATATTTATATACTTTAGTTGTTTATTTTTTGTTCATATATTTAAGAAAATGAGAGACTAGACCAGAAGACATTTGGAAGAATCATAACTCCCCAATGCTTATGTCAATATGATGTCATAAATATATAGCATGAACCAACTTACCACCCTGTGTGATATACCATACACTCAGAGACATACAGGGAAATGATTTTCCATGAATGACATCATCCCAAGCATAAGGAAGTTTAGTATGTAAACAAAACCTATGAGGAATCTATGTGCAAAGTGAAGGACTTCCTTGCACTGTGACTTCCTGCTTTACAATATGAAATCTTGAAAACTCCAGTTCAAGATATAAAGATTTGTATCCAAACAGCATATGCAACACCCTAGAGCATGTGCAGACACTTCTCTGTCATACACGTCTGTGCGGATTATTCCCGATTTGTATGCCTTTCTTCAGGTAAAACATGACCAGATGAGGCTTCCATGAGTACAGAACCCCAAAAGGAGCTCCATATCCCATTCTAGTACTTTCTATTTCTTTACTCGGTTTGATTTTTTTTACTGCATGTATATATGACAATACATAAAATTATATATTAATCTATGTATCTTTTTCTTTCTGTGCCCCTTGTCTCCTTCAACTAAAATTGATTGGAAGACCTTGCTTTCAGGAACTCAGTTGTTTTGTTCATAGTTATAGCCGGATGTAGTTACACTTAATATGCATTTTTAAAATAAATGAAAAAAATAAAATAAAATAAATGAGCAGTTGCCTTGTTGAGGTTAAGTAGGTAGGATGCACCATTTGTGTGTCAAACTAAAGCAGGTAATATTGGGGATATATTTACAAATGGAGTTGTATTAGTTCCAGGCTAGATGCTTTGACCAAGTCTCTTAGATGGCAACAGTGAAACAAGAATGAGAGCTGGAACTCTGGTTCTGAAGCTTGTTAGTACTGTGGCCTTGGGACAGTTGCTTCACCTCTCCGAGTTTCGGTTTTCTCACCCATTAAAATGGGTCTCATTAACTAAAATTAGAGTTGCCATATCATGCAACAATCCCACTCCTGGGCATATCTCTGGACCAAATGGTACATATACTCCTATGTTCACAGTAGCACTTTTCACAATGGCCAAGACACGGAAGCAACCTGAATGTCCACTGACAGATGAATGGATAAAGAGGATGTGGCACATGCGTATAATGGAGTACTATTCAGCCATAAAAGTGAAATGATGCCATTTGTAGCAACAGAGATGGACCTGGAGGTGATCATACTAAATGAAGAATGTCAGAGAGAGAAACATATGTACCATGTCATCTCACTCCATGTGGAATCTAAAATATGACACAATGAACTTATTTACGAAATAGAAACAGACTCACAGGCATAAAGAACAGACCTGCAGTTGCCCCAAGAGAATGGGAGGGGGAGGACAGAGTGGGAGTTTGCAATTAGCAGATGCAAACTATTACATATGGAATGGAAAGAAAAAGGAACTGTTGTATATCACAGAGAACTATTTTCAGGATCCTCTGATAACCCATAATGGAAGAGAATAAAAAGAAGAATGTATATACTTCTATATCTATCATTTATCTATCTGAATCACTTTGGTGTTCAACAGAAATTAATCCAGCATTGTAAATTAATTATACCGCAATTTTAAAAGACATAGGTTTTTATTAAAGGTGATAGCTCTGAGAACTTTATGTTGATTAAAGGCACAACCATCCACACAGCGTTCATGAAAGGGCTTGGCACAAATAAAAGCATTGCAAATGTCAGCTATTCATACTTTATAACTGTCTTTGTTTCTGTTCTCTTATTTCCTTATCGACACTTTGGTCTATTTGACTCACAGTTATTTTATGCCAAAAACGCAAATTGAAGCAATTGTTAAAGCAGAAGTGAAGATAATTCTTTACTACCTTTGCCCGTGATATGGTCAATAACCACCAGTGAGGAACTCTGCCTTCTTCTCACTCTTCATTTGCAAACTAGGTGCTTATATACAAAAGATTTCTCTTTAAAAGGATTCTCCCAGCTAAGCTGCCATTCTTCTGATTAACCAACTCTCTCTTTAAACACTCAAGTCATGAAGTTTATTTTTTGTGACATCCACTCAAGTATAGAAACAAAGATTGTCAGTGCTTTTCCAGTAGGCTTTATTTCATCACGCAAACTTGCAGATGTTGTTTTCATTGAAAGATACATTTGTGGAAAGAAGGTAATATTCACAGATAACATCTGCTATAAGGGGCAATTCTGAAAAGGACTGTTAAACCAGTTCCTTATTTTGCTACAATTTCCCACAGTTGTTAAGATCTTAGTCATGAGTGTTTAACTCAAATTAGAACATAATTTTTGGTAAGTTTTACTTTCTTAAACTTTTCTTTCTGATGTTTAATGCACATAAACACTCCATCAATCAGTATAATTAAAACTGGAATAACCTTGGGGTACTTAAAACCTTTCAAAGATTTCTAATTATACCTAGAATAAAACACAAGCTCCATGTCTATTCTATATGGTTCTATGTGATCTGATATTTCCTACTGCTTTCATCTCATGACATACGCTTCTTCCTGCTTCCCTAGTCTGTTCCTCTGACCTGCTTTCATTTATTTATTTATTTATTTACTGAATTGAGACATAACTGATAATACCCGCAAATGCAGGAAATGCAAGAGACACAGGCTCATTCCTGGGTCAGGGAAGACACCTTGGAGCAGGAAATGTCAACCTCTTCCAGTGTTCTTGCCTGGAATCTCATGGACAGAGGAATCCGGTGAGGTACAGTCCATGGGGCTGCAGGGAGGTGGACAGACTGAGCAACTAACATATAAGTCAATTGATACATTTATATATCTATAGGATTGTCATTGTAGCATTAGCCCTATTATATCACATAAATATCATTTCTTCCAATAGTAGGAACAGCTGACATAGCTCATTTTCTATCTCAGAATTTTGCATTCAGTCTTTCTCTCTTTGAACCACTCAACTTTGGATTTTCACATGGCTTATTCCTTCATATCATTCATGTCCTAACTTAAATATTAACTCCTTGGATTTTCTCTACCATTTAAGACAAGGTAGTATGTCTCTACAGGAGTCATTTCCTAACACATCTTCCTTCATTTTCATACTCCTTTCTTCATATTCTAGGCATTATTTGAAAATATTGCCAAATATATAGGGGCTTCCAGGTGGCATCAGTGGTAAAGAACCCACCTGCCAATGTGGCTAGATGTAAGAGATGCAGTTTCAATCCCTGGATCAGGAAGATCCCCAGGTGGAGGGCATGACAACCCAGTCCACTATTCTTGCCTGGAGAATCCCGTGGACACAGGGATCTGGTGGGCTACAGTCCATGGGGACCCAAAGAATCGAACATGACTGGGGTGACTGAGCATGCACACATGCCACATATACATGCCTACATATACACATACACACACATACACATATAGAATGGTGCACATATGTATAATATATATTTTAAATTACCATTTTATCTATCTTCCTAACCAAGACTTAAGAAGCACAAAATCAGAGTTCTCTGCCTTTTCCCTTGCTGTATCTCTTGTGTTTAGAACCACATTTATTGGTCAAGTGAATAAATATGTGGATACCAGGTACTTTGGGGGATACAGAGAAGTTTCAAAGGGGATTTTAGCTGTTTAGAAGCCTTCTGTCTAATAAGAGAGTTAAGCCACTGGTGTATGAGGAGATAATTTAACAAGTCAGTATAATTAAGTGATGAAAGCAACAAATACTGGGAGATCTGAATGCAGAGAAATCACTTTACACTGATCAAGACTGGATTGATAGTGGATATGGGTTTTAAGCTGGGCTATAAAAGATGAGTGGGGTTTATAACAACAGCATATTCATAATTCAGCTCTTTATCTTGCAAATCCAAGCATGCATGTTGGTTTTTTGTGCTGCCCTCCTGGATTTTGAGCCAATGGCAGAAAGTGAAGAGGAACTAAAGAGTCTCTTGATGAAAGTGAAAGAGGAGAGTGAAAAAGCTGGCTTAAAGCTCAACATTCAAGAAAACTAAGATCATGGCATCTGGTGCCATAACTGGAAATGGTGACAGACTTTATTTTCTTGGGCTCCAAAATCACTGCAGATGGTGACTGCAGCCATGAAATTAAAAGATGCTTGCTCCTTGGAAGAAAAGCTATGACAAACCTAGACAGCATATTAAAAAGCAGTGACATCACTTTGCTGACAAAGGTCCATATAGTCAAAGCTATGTCTTATCCAGTAGTCATGTAGAGAGGTGAGAGTTGGACCATAAAGAAGGCTGAGTGACAAAAAATTGGTGTTTTTGAACTGTGGTGCTGCTGAAGACTCTTGAGAGTCCCTTGGACAGCAAGGAGATCCAACCAGACAATCCTAAAGGAAATCAACCTTGAACATTCATTGAAAGGACTGATGGTGACGGTGATGCTCCAGTACTTTGGGGGCCTGATGTGAAGAGCCTACTCATTGGAAAAGACCCTGATCCTGGGAAAGACCAAGGCAACAGGAGAAGGGGACGAAAGGGAACGAGATGGTTGAATGGCATCACCTACTCAATGGACATGAGTTTGAGCAAGCTCCAGGTGATAGTGAAAAACAGGGAAGCCTGGTGTGTTGCCATTCCCAGGATCTCAAAGAGTCAGACATGACTGAGCAGCAATAACGTGTATCTTGCATGAAGGCTCTAGATGATCCTCCAAATGGAGAGCAGCTCTGCCATGTACCCCTTGCCCTTTGCCTCTTGTCCAGTAATGGACAGCTTTTTGTACCCCAAAAATCCCCAAGAAAGCGCCCAGCTCATCTTCTCTTCCGGACGTTCACTCAGGCTTTTCACTGGGCCAGTCCACTGCGTTAGCCAAGCTATTTCACCTAAGGCCTCCCTAACCTTCCCTCTGTAGCTTAAGGACCCACAGCTCAGAAGTTCCCTCAGTTTTCTTTCAGACTAGCCCAAGTGTCCTGCCCTCTACTTTTACCTTCCTGTGCTTCTTTTTTATTTTCCAGAACAATTCTTTGTCATTACCTGAATTATGAGTCTCCCCATAGACTACAGACAATATAAGGATAGGGATTTTCTTTTCATCATCTCTGCATCTGATGACTGACACAGTTCCTGGTACATTAGAGGAGCTATGTAAATGTTTCCCAAGTTGCTGAATGAATATGGAGGAGAGGTAGAAAGCTGTTAAAACTTAAGTGGGATATTGAAATGTTGAACTTAACTTGAAACCATTTCTACCCTCATAGAATGTTGCTTAATGGAGGCCAATGTGAAAATGCAAACATTATCTTATTTATTTAGGTGTTTTGTTCACTAGAGCTATTAAAGGGCCATTTTGCTGAACAGTTGTGTATAATTGTCAGTATTATGCCAGAGACCACTTGCTGTAAGGCTGCCAGACCAAAGAGGCAGGCACTGTTCTCTGGAGACCTTCACCCAACAGGATTATTAAAAGAATCTGGAAGGATTAATAGATGGGTGGTAGCTCATTAAAACCAATACCAAATGCTTTACTCTGACCACAAACTCATAATATGGACCATCCCAAGGAGGATGTTGAAGTCTGAAGTGCATCCTTCAGGCTCCCTTTTTAGGCTTGCCAAGAGGGTGGGCACTTTGGAGAAGAGTTAATAGCAATGATGGCTTCCCTTGTGGCTCAGCTGGTAAAGAATCCTCTTGAAATGCGGGAGACCTGGGTTTGATCCCTGGGTTGGGAAGATCCTCTGGAGAAGGGAAAGGCTACCCACTCCAGTATTCTGGCCTGGAGAATTCCATGGACTGCACATGTGGGACTGTGCAGAGAGTCGGACATGACTGAGCAACTTTTACCTTATCTAACAGAAATGATAGTTCATCTTAATGAGGCTCCTCTCTCTTGTGCCAGGCACAATTCTGGGTGCTTTATATACACCACTGCCAATCCTTACAGAAAACTTCCTAGGTTTAAGTTTTATCATCCCCATAATACAGTTGAGGAAATTGAAAGTCAGAGAGACTTTGTGGCCACAGGGAAGAAATTGCCTTTCCCCCTTCAACAGTGACAATTGACAGGGTGTCCCAGTTGCTCTCATGGAGCTCCTTATAAGAAAACACTGTTGGCTGATATAACATATGCCTCTCATTCCACTGAATCTAGGATACTAGGCACTGTAGACTGTGCCTTCAACTCATGACCTGTTTGGCTACATGCAAGTGCCCTAACCTTTGTGTAAGAAGGGATTATGATGAGACCTATCTCACAGGCTTGAAGTAGGATTAGAAGAGTTGGCACATGGACAGCAAATAGGATCATGCCTTAATCTTCATAAGCACATGAGAGATATTAGTTATCATCTTGAGGCATTTGAGACGAGTGGCAGTTTGTATATTTTTATTCATTCCTTTATGATGCAACCCTTCATTAAGAACCACTCCACTGTTCTAGTCCTCAGAGATGAAAGCAACCTGTTGCATTTCAAGGTCTGTGCTCATGATCCTGATCAGTTTAAAAAAATCTTTCAATTTGATGGTGCAGTATTTTAGAAAATCAAAAAAGTTTGATTTCACTTGACTATCCCATATTTTTAAGTAATCAATTTTATTTTCTCCCTTAACTTGAGTCTTTGGAATTCTGTTGGATTTGTTTTAAGATTGATTGGGCTATTTTGGCAGAAATGGTGCTTTAGGAACAATCTTTCAACAGCTTGTCAAGTGTTGGTATCCAGTGTATTGTCCTGGTTTTGACAGACAGTTTTCTGTAGACAAATTACTTTTTCTTTCAATCTTGCATCCGGGTGTAATACTCTGAGGACATGTGAAGCCTCTGCTAGGTATCCCTATTTTAATTAACATTCAAGTCAATAAGTTGCTATGGTCTAAATATAGTAGTGCAAAAAGATCTCCATTCTCTGGGGATGGGGGAGATGGGAGCTGGGCTGGTCTCTCTGACTCATCATCCCCATTACCGGAAGATGCCTTGTCAAGTGAATAAGGATATTAGTTCCCAAATCAGGGTTACACTTTAGTTAATGGGACTGAAGTGGCTTTCTCAGAGCAATCGGGGATCATCTTGTGCAGTAGCAGTTAAGTTTTACTCTAGCTGTAAAGAGAAGTGGACAGCTTGGTGAGGAAGACAGACATTGCTTCTCTGCCTGAGCAATGGGGACATAGCCTCCCTGAGCCCCTGCCCCACGCTGTGGTGTCTGCAAACACTGAGACCTGTGTGCCCATGACCTTCAGTTTCAGTTCAGTCGCTCAGTCGTGTCTGACTCTTTGTGACCCCATGGATTGCAACTAGCCAGGCTTCCCTCTCCATCACTAACTCCCAGAGATTGCTCAAACTCAAATCCATTGAGTCAGTGATGCCATCCAACCACCTCATCCTCTGTCATCCCCTTCTTCTCCTGCCTTCATTCTTTCCCAGCATCAGGGTCTTTTCCAAGGAATCAGGTTCTTTGAATCAGGTGGCCAAAGTGCTGGAGTTTTCAGCTTCAGCATCAGTCCTTCCATTGAATATTCAGGACTGATTTCCTTTAGGGCTGACTGGTTGGATTTCCTTGCAGTCCAAGGGACTTGAAAGAGTCTTCTCCAACACCACAGTTCAAAAGCAGCAATTCTTTGGCACTCAGCTTATGGCTCAGAGGTTAAAGAGTCTGCCTCCAATGGAGGAAACCTGGGTTCGATCCCTGGGTCAGGAAGATCCCTTGGAGAAGGAAATGGCAACCCACTCCAGTATTCTTGCCTGGAGAATCCCATGGTAGGCTATAGTTCATGGGGTCACAAAGAGTCGGATACAATGAGTGAGTGACTTCACTTTCACTTTCTTTACAGTCCAACTCTCATATCCATACATGACCACTGGAAAAATCATAGCTTTGACTAGGTGGACATTTGTTGGCAAAGTAATGTCCCTGCTTTTTAATATGCTATCTATGTTGGTCATAGCTTTTCTTGTGAGAAGCAAGTGTCTATTAATTTCACGGCTGCAGTCACCATCTGCAGTGATTTTGGAGCCTCCTCCTCAAATAAATAATGTCTTTAGCATCCTGGAAAAAGTCAGTGGAGGGGAAAAATTCCATAGTCAGTGGACTACCAGTATTGAAAGAGGTTGGGGATGAGAGATCATCACTGCATGGTTACAAAGGATTGTGTAAGTGTGTGTGTGTGTATTTTGCTCAATCGATCAGTCACGTCCAACTCTTTACAACCCCATGGACTGTAGTCCATGGGCTCCTCTGTCCATGGAACTTTCCAGCCAAGAATACTGGAGTGGGTTGCCATTTCCTACTCTAGGGAATGTTCCTGACCCAGGGATCAAATTCTAGTTTCTCTCATCTCCTGCATGGACAGGCAGATTCTTTACCATTGAGCCACCTGAGGAGCTACAAAGGGTTAGTGCCTGGGGAAAGAATATGTATAGGAAACAGCACCCTGAGTACAGGGTAGTGAGGTTGAGATGGTAGGCTGGTCAGGAGTATACTAGGAAGGGCAGGTGACTTGGGCATTCAGTTCAGTTCAGTTCAGTTCATCCACTCAGTCGTGTCCAACTCTCTGCGACCCCATGAATTGCAGCATGCCAGGCCTCCCTGTCCATCACCAACTCCCAGAGTTCACTCAAACTCACGTCCATCGAGTCAGTGATGCCATCCAGCCATCTCATCCTCTGTCATCCCCTTCTCCTCCTGCCCCCAATCCCTCCCAGCATCAGAGTCTTTTCCAATGAGTCAACTCTTCGCATGAAGTGGCCAAAGTACTGGAGTTTCAGCTTTAGCATCATTCCTTCCCAAAGAACACCCAGGACTGATCTTTAGAATGGACTGGATGGATCTCCTTGCAATCCAAGGGACTCTCAAGATGAGTCTTCTCCAACACCATAGTTCAAAAGCATCAATTCTTTGGCGCTCAGCTTTCTTCACAGTCCAACTCTCACATCCATACATGACCACCGGAAAAACCATAGCCTTGACTAGATGGACCTTTGTTGGCAAAGTAATGTCTCTGCTTTTGAATATGCTATCTATGTGTCATAACTTTCCTTCCAAGGAGTAAGCATCTTTTAATTTCATGGCTGCAGTCAGCATCTGCAGTGGTTTTGGAGTCCCAAAAAATAAAGTCTGACACTATTTCAACTGTTTCCCCATCTATTTCCCATGAAGTGATGGGACCGGATGCTATGATCTTCATTTTCTGAATGCTGAGCTTTAAACCAACTTTTTCACTCTCCTCTTTCACTTTCATCAAGAGGCTTTTTAGCTCCTCTTCACTTTCTGCCATAAGGGTGGTGTTGTCTGCATATTTCCCTGTACTCTATGTTCTCTTGATCTATGACCGTATATGCATTTGATATTCTCCACTCCCTGCACAGCACTAAGTATTAGATGCTCACTCTGAGGCACAGAGGAGCTTAGTAACATAGATTCTACTGGTGGCTGTGTCCAACTCCAAAACAATGTTCTTCTGTAGGAGACAACTGAGAATTATGATGGTGGCGATGGGAGTTGAATAGCAGAGGGCCAATGACATGAGCACAATATAATCCCAATTCAAGAAATTCTGCTCAAGATCTTATCCACAAAATCAATGCAAAAGAACTAAACATTAATTCATTTTTCTAACCTATATATTTTTAATTTGAAAGAGGCTAAATATAGTTAATGCAATTTGGATCTATTTGCTTATTAATAAGTGAATCACCAGCAAAATTCTAGTGTAATGAGTTGCAGATATGCATGGGGCTGTAAGAAGTTCAGAGCATGGTATAGTCAGACGAGACTAGATTTGTTTTTATGTCGCATCCTCTCCCTATCAGGATGTTACTTTTATGCTAGATTTCTGAGTCACACCAATCAATAGAATTATCTCCTGCTTTCTTTCTGTGCCTTCATTTAAACATCAAGGTGAAATTCAAAGGCTTGCAGAGACTACTTGGGTCATTCAAAAGATCACTGGTCTTCTGGGAATTGCCTTTGTTTTTCATCACTGCCTGAGTTTTTATTGCTCAGATTTGGGTCGTGTGCCCCCATCACCCTTGTCCTGCCACCCACACCCTTTCAGGAACTGAGCACAGCACATGCAAACAGTCCTGTAGGCAGGAAATTAGGTGAGGGGATAAAACACAGGATTTTTTTTTTTTTTAGCTGTTTAATTGCAGTCTTATGTGGGAACTCCCAATGATGATGAGGGATTTTATAAAACATTGTAGCCTCATTCAACAACAGACTACTAATTAGCTCATTTACGTGGGTACTAAACTCATCTAAGAAAAGGAGCAGAGCTTAATTAGAGAAATCTCAAAGGATATTAAACCCCAATCCTTTAAAGTTACAGTTTGAAAAAAAACACACACCACAGATTCACAAAAGCATACACGTTGCACACATGCACTTGCATGTGCACACAAACTGCGACCAGGTGCTCAGGTGAATGGTGATCCCAAGCACTTACTGATAACTGTTAATTAGGAAGGACTTTGGTCACTATTTCTGCCTTCATAATAAAAAAAAAATGACTCAACTAACATGAAATAATTCGCGCTAAATGAAACCATAAATTCATTCTCCCTTCAACTTAAACATCTTTGAAAGATTTGTGGAAATAAGAGGTTATTTAAGAAAAAGACTTTGGTATATTATTCTATTATTATAATCATTTCACGCATTTAATTTTTTAAATGGACCTCAAGTCTTATGTTGGCTGATGTTTGTTTTCTGAGAGTCCAGGCTTTTTATTTATTTGTGTACTTCCCTGATATTTTCTCAACTGCAGTTATGTTCTAAGGCACTTTGCAAGGAGGATATTCAAAATCAGACATGAATCCTACCATCTCAGGGGCAGATGTATGTCAGATGTATGTCAGTCCATTTGACAAATGGTTAATGATCATCTGCAAATGCAAGTATTAATAAGGGATCATTCCTTTTAGAAAATGAGATAGAAATAGAACTAAGTAATATACATATACATAAAATGTATATATATACACATACATATTCATTTCACTCCAGTATAAATTATTTTGTTATAATTATATTATAATTAACATTTTGTTACATAGATATATAAAGACATTTGCAGAAGAGAACTATCAGAAAAAAGAGAGAGAAAAGGACCTGGAGGAATCAGAAAGTCTTTGCCGAAAAGGTGGCTCCCGAGTAGGGTTATGATGTCCAAGTAAGAAAATGCCAGCAAAGGGAAGAGCATCAGTTTAATAAAAAGGAGGGTAGGATGACAAATGATTAGTTTAGTGGGAGTTAAAATGGTTTGCTGTGGCTGAGGAAAGTGTTTGAGACAAGGAGTAGACAATTAAGTGGAATAGTGAATGGGACAACTATTGAGGGAGGTCCTAAGAATGACCTAGGCAACAATAACAATTATTGTTAACATTTATTGAGAATGGAGTGTGCAATGAGTCTATTGATAAAGATGCTACATGTACAGTAAATTCTTTTAGCAGAAATCCTTTTCAGAGTTAAAGGGTTTCATTTTGATGAGGTCCAATTTATCAGTTTTGTTTTGTTTTTTTTGCTATGGCTCCTACTTTGGTAGCAAGTCTAAGACGTCTTCTTGAAAATTCTTTTTATTTTTTTCATGATTAATTAAAAATTTTTAATTAATTAATTTAGTTATTTTACTTTACAGTATTGTATTGGTTTTGCCATTCATTGACTTGAGTCCACCATGAGTGTACATGTTCTTTTCTATGCTATTTTTCTATAAATATCATTTACATTTGTCTACAGTCTCTTAATCTAGGGTAGTAAATTGTATTAGTTTGTCTTTCAGTATAGCTCCCTCAACATTTTAGGATTTTTCTTATCTATTTGGTTCCATTTAGCATCATATATTGCTGAAGAATTGATGTTTTGAATTGTGGTGCTGGAGAAGACTCTTGAGAGTCCATTGGACAGGAAGGAGGTCAAACCAGTCAATCCTAAAGGAAATCAACCCTGAACATTCACTGGATGGACCGATGCTGAAGCTGAAGCTCCTATAACCTTGGCCACCTGATGAGAGGAGCTGACTCATTGGAAAAGACCCTGATATTGGGAAAGATTGAGGGCAGAAGATGGCAACAGAGGATGAGATGGTCAGATGGCAACACTGATGCAATGGACAGGAGTTTGAGCAAGCTCCAGGAGATAGTGAAGGACGGGGAAGCCTGGTATGCTGCAGTGCCTGGAGCCACAAAAAGTCAGATATGACTTAGTGACTGAACAACAACAAGGCATCATATATTAATGTACCAATAACCACATTAATAGTTTTCTTGAGACAAGTTTCATATTTGTGGATTTCTTTGAATCTTGCTCACATGCTTTCCTCTGTCCTTCTCTCTGTATTTCTCCAACACTTATTGAGTGAAGACCCTGATGGTCACTGTATTACATGCATGTTGTATGCTGAGCACTTGTTATTAATATTCTCAACCATTCTATAAAGAAAATGCTATTATTTCTAATTTGTTATGAAAATGAAATGCAAACTTAAGTGTTGAAAGAACTTGCTTTGGACACGAAGCAAGCAGGTGGTGAAAGTGGGATACAAGTTGACACAGCCTGACTTCAGAGACCCCCTACCCTGTGCTGAATTGTGCTAACTATCTATAATAAAATAAATTATAGATATCGGTGATGTTTATATATAAAGCATTACTAAACAGAATGTGAACAGAAACGGTTGATTATAACATATTATTACTTTAGTGCTTTCTCAGATGACTTTTTCATCCTATTTTCTACGGTAAATTACAGTCACATGACAACACAGACATGGAGAGGATGTGTGAAGATAGAGGCAGAGCCTAGATTGATACTGCTACAAGGGAAACATGCATGCGTGCTCCGTCACTTCAGTCATGTCCAGCTCTTTGCGATCCTATGAGGTATAGNACAGACATGGAGAGGATGTGTGAAGATAGAGGCAGAGCCTAGATTGATACTGCTACAAGGGAAACATGCATGCGTGCTCCGTCACTTCAGTCATGTCCAGCTCTTTGCGATCCTATGAGGTATAGCTCGTCCGGCTGCTCTGTGCATGGGATTCTCTGGGTAAGAATACTGGAGTGGGTTGCCATGCCCTCCTGCAGGGCATCTTCCCAGCCCAGGTATCAAACATGTGTCTTTTGTATCTCCTGCGTTGGCCGGCCAACCCTTTACCACTAGTGCCACCTGGGGATCCCTACAAGCAAAGAGCTACCAAAAGTTAGACTGTCAGCAGCTAGGAGTGAAGGATGGTATAGATTCTCCCTTAGACCTCTCAGATAGAACCAATCTGGCTCACAAATTGATTTCACACTTTTAGCATCCAGAACTGGGAGATAGTATATTTATTTAAGCTATCTAGCTTGTTTTAACTAACATAGTATACATTACATTATATATAATATCACTAATTTGCATTATGGGTTTTTAAATATGAATTTCTTTTTTTTCAGTGTAAGTGTCAAGGAGACGACCATGAATAAATAGGGTCAAAGGCACACACTGGAGATTAAATATTATTTTGGTAAATCTGAACATCCCTAATAACTACTAAGAGGATGCTCTGTTTGTATAAATTGTGCATGTTAAATAAGTCAGCTGGTCTCACTGTTAATCAAAGAAGGGGTTGGGGGTCATAACCATCAGTTACACAGGAAAGACCCATTCCCTCTCTCACATCGTGAGATCGGATTTCTGGCCTGCAGCCAAGGCAAATGTTAAGATGTGAGTGGTGCATTTTGCCCAAGTGGAAAGAGTAATTTCTGGTTATGAAAGTAATGTGTGTCTTTGTAACGAATTTAGGAATAAAAAATGTGTATAAAAGAAATTAAAAATCACCTGTAATTCCATCATCAAAGACATCAAAATCAAGTGTGCATGTATGTATACCTACAGTAGGTGTGGTCAAGAATAAGATTATTCTATACGTAAAGATCTGTCATCTTGTTGTGTATTATGGGGACTGCTGCTGCTGCTAAGTTGCTTCAGTCGTGTCTGACTCTGTGTGACCCCAGAGATGGCAGCCCACCAGGCTCCCCCGTCCCTGGGATTCTCCAGGCAAGAACACTGGAGTGGGTTGCCATTTCCTTCTCCAATATTATGGGGACTACTTTATGCCAATAAATTACGGCTAGTTCATACTGTTTTGGAGAAGGCAATGGCACCCCACTCCAGTACTCTTGCCTGAAGAATCCCATGGACAGAGGAGCCTGGTGGGCTGCAGTCCATGGGGTCACTGGGAGTCTGAGACGACTGAGTGACTTCACTTTCATGCATTGGAGAAGGAAATGGCAACCCACTCCAGTGTTCTTGCCTGGAGAATCCCAGGGACGGGGGAGCCTGGTGGGCTGCCATCTCTGGGGTCACACAGAGTCGGACACGACTGAAGCGACTCAGCAGCATACTGTTTTAATGTCTCTATGGTCAACCATGGATGGATATAACATAATGCAACAAACATAGAATTAACCATTCTCTTGTTGGTAAACATTAAGTTTGTCATAGTAATTTTTGATACTTTGAATCATAGTATAATCAACTTTTTATATGTACCTACTTTTTATAAGTAATCTGATTACTTCCTTGGAATCTGCATTTTTACAGGGAGCTGGGAAATACTGATGGTCTGTAGTTAAATTGCAGGTATGCTAAACAAGCAGAAAAATGCTAATCCTGGAGGGTTTGGGCTCTGTTCAGCTTTATTGTTTCCAAAAACCAGAATGGTTTCATTGTCTGCCTGTTTTAGATGATACCATTTATGGGAACAGAGCTCTTTGAGGACAAATAAGAATAAAATGCATGGATGGCTTTTATGTCACTAAAGGATCTTATGGCCCAACTATAGTATGTGCAATGAATGAGGACTTCTACAACCTGATTTTTAACCATACTGGGCAGGGCAGATATAATGAGTAAGAATGTGTATACATGTGTATTGGAAGATGCAGGTCACTGATGACTAAGTGTGGGAAGGTCGGTGTGAATGGGGTGAACTTACTGGGGTGGAGGTGAAAGGCCTGAGACACCTGAGTCAGATAAGCAAAGGGTGTAAAACTGAAAGTTAGAGGAAGCAATTGTGGAAGGGGGAGGCCTGGATTTGCACATAGTTCAGCTGCTACGCCTTTCCTTCTGGGAAGCCTCCTCTATCCTCTTTGGAGTGAGTATTTATCTGCATAGTAACTTTCAGGATATTTCTGGCAGCCTATATTGACATGTATCTCTACCACTTAGCAGAGTTCCTTGCCACAATCCATCTGAAGTGCAGGAAACCACCTACAATGCAGTAGACCCAGGTTCAATCCCTGGGTAGGGAAGATCCCCTGGAAATGGAAGCCTACCCCAGTATTCTTGCCTGGGAAATGCCACGGACAGAGGAGCCTGGTGGGCTACAGTCTGTGGGGTCACAAGAGTTGGGCACAACTTAGTGACTAACCACCTTGGCACGATGGAAGTTTTTTCAACATGTGAAGCCATATATGAGAGTACACTAGAGCGTGTTCAAGTGAAGTTTCTGAAATGTTGTTGCTATTGTTCAGTCACTCAGCCGTGTCCAACTCTGCCACCCTATGGACAGCAGCATGCCAGGCTTCCCTGTCCATCACCATCTCCCACAGCTTGCTCACTCATGTCCTTCAAGTCGGTGATGCCATCACCCATCTCAGCCTCTGTCATCTCCTCTTCCTGCCTTCAGTCTTCCCCAGCAGCAGGGTCTTTTCCAGAAGGTCTAAGGCAATTCAGGGAAGGTTTTGAGGAGAGAGAAGGGAAGGAAATCTCAAGAGCCTTGCTAGTTACTTTATGGGAGAGCTGAACTGCAATGAGGCACTTTGAAGCCCAAATATGTCCCAATTTCATGGACAGATAACAGGGCTGGAAGGTTGGTGCTCTGCCCCTTCAGCCTCTCCTGTACATGACTGGAACCCTAGGTCATTCTCTTCAGAATTAAACCTACACTTAGCTGCCAGAACAATCCTATTCTCACGAGAAACTCTAGAAGCCTTCATTTAGGAGTCCAGCATCATGATGTAGATGACCTTGTATCTTAGTTCTAGTAGCAAGGTGATTGATTTCCCGTCCTTTCCTGTATCCTTGGATACCTGGATGCACTCATTTTCTTCTCCAGGCCTTAGTCCTTGCATTGAGAAACTGCCTGGAGAGCCATTTCTTCTGGAACTAGGACTGATTTTGCTCTGTTAATTTCCAATCCTTGGGACCAACCCAGCAGATGGAATATTTTCCTTATTTTGCTAACTGCTTGGGCTTCCCTTGTGGCTCAGCTGGTAAAGAATTCATCTGCAATGTGAGAGATGTGGGTTTGATCCCTGGGTCAAGAAGATCCCCTGGTGAAGGGAAAGGCTATCTACTCCAGTATTCTGGCCTAGAGAATTCCATGGACTGTGTAGTCCATGGGGTAGCAAAGAGTCTGACATGACTGAGTGACTTTCACACTTTGTAGAAGTATATTTAATATATGATAGACTGCATATATTTAAAATGTGCAATTTGCTAAGTTTGGACATATGTTCACAATTATGAAACCATGACAACAATCAAAATAAAAAGCCTATTACTGCAAAAGTTTCCTCTTACCCCTGGTAATCCTTCCCTTCTGCCATTTATCTCTGTCACCATATATTCATTGTCCTTTTCTAGAATCTTAACTGTAGAATCATGCACCATGCACCCTTATCTTGCCAAGCATTTTTAATTAATGTAGTTATTTTGAGATTCATTCCTGTGATTGTATGTGTTAATATCTTTAATTGCTAAGCAATATTCCATTATGTATCAGAATTTCTTTACATACTCATTTGTTGATGAATATTTTGAATTGTTTCTGAATTTTGGTTATTACCAAAAAGAGTTGCTATGAGTATTCATGAACAAATCTTTGTATGAGCATATGTTATTGTTTCTCTTTGGCAAATAACTGGAAGTAGAATGGCTGGATTGTATGACAGGCGTATTTTAACTTTTTAACAAAGTACCAAATTGTTTTCCAAAGTGGTTGTACCAGTTTATTTTATTTTCTTGTGCTCCAAAATCATGAGGGCAGTGACTGGGGCCATGAAATTAAAAGATCCTTGCTCCTTGGAAGAAAAGCTATGACAAACCTAGACAGCATATTAAAATGCAGCGACATCACTTTGCCGACAAAGGTCCATATAGTCAAGGCTATGTCTTATCCAGTAGTCATGTACAGAGGTTAGAGTGGACCATAAAGAAGGCTGAGCACCAAAGAAATGATAGTTTTGAATTGTGGTGCTGGAAAAGACTCTTGAGAGTCCCTTGGACAGCCAGGAGATTAAACCAGTCAATTCTAAAGGAAATCAACCCTGGATATTCGTTGGAAGGACTGATGCTCTAATACTTTAGCCACCTGGTGCGAAGAGATGACTTATTGAAAAAGACCCTGATGCTGGAAAGAATTGAAGGCAAAAGGAGAAGGGGGCTGTAGAAGACGACATGGACGACACGGTTAGATAGCATCACTGACTCAATGGGAATGAGTTTGAGCAAACTCCAGGAGATTGTGAAGGATGGAGAACTGTGGTGTGCCACAGCCCATGGGGTCTCAAAGACTTAGACGTGACTTAGCCACTGAAGAGTAACAGTAACATTTTGCCATCAGAAGTATATTAGATTCCAGTTTCTCAGTCTTCATCACCACTTGCTATGGGGGTTTTATTCATTTCTTCACTGATAGTTATACAACAGTATCTAATTGTAGCTATAATTTGCATTCTCCTGATGAATAATGATGTTGAGAATTTTTTCATGAACTTATGTATTATCTTCATATCTTCTTCAATGAAGTGTCTAAGTCTTTTGCCTGTGTTTTATTGAGTTGCTTGTTTTCTTATCACACTCTTTTGAGAGCTCTTTATACATTGTTAATGTAGGTCCTTATCAGATATAAATTGCAAATTTTATCTCCAAATTTATAGTCTTCTTTTCATTCTCTTAAAAGTCTTTTAATTCACCCTCCAGATTTTTTCTTTCATAGATTGTCTTAATGTTGTACCTAAATACAACTGACTCCAAGATTAACCCCACAAATTTATTACATTTGCTCTACAAATCATGTGGCTTTAGGTTTTACCTTTGTATCTATGGTCTATTTTGAGTTAATTTTAGTAAATATATAAAAGAAAGGTTGAAGTGGGATTCTATTTTTTGTTTGTTTTTCACATGGCTATTCAGTTGTTTCAGCACCATTTGTTGAAGAGGTAGCTTTTCACCAATGAAATGCTTTTGCATGTTAGTTACAATTTAGTTGTTCATATATGTGTAGATGGATCTATTTCTGGACTCTACTCTTTTCCATTGATCTATTTGTCAAAATATTGATGTCAGTTTTACATTATCTTGATAATTATGTCATTGCAGTAAGTCTTAAAATTATAGTCTTCCAAAATTTTATTCTTTTTTCAGATCATTTTGAATATTTTAGGTCCTTTTAAATCCTTAAGAGTTTTAGAATCAGTTTATCAATTTCCACAAACAAAATAAGCATTTTCATTTTGACTGTGTTAAATCCAATATCAATCTAGAGAGACTTTTTCTTGGCAAGGACTCGGCCAATGAAGAACCATAAACTCTGAGTCTACCATACCCTCTCCCCACCCTCCCTGCTCCCACCAACTTCCATTTCTCTCTTATTAAAGCACTTTCATTCTCTAGCAGGGCTGGGATTTGCATGTCTCACCATGGTTACAGACCACAAATTGCAATTCCCTGCTGAACCCCTTTTATATTGGAGAAATATCTGGCAATCTATTTGTTTTAGGTCAACACACACAAAGTGCAAAAACCTTTCACAAAGAACCACATATTGTATAATTCAATTTTTATGAAATATCCAGAATAAGTAAGTCTTATAGACAAAGAGAAGTTGTGTTGGGTCAAGGAGATGGAGAAAAAGGAGTGATTGCTACTGAGTATACAGGGTTTCTTTGGTGAGACAAAATATTTAAAAATTAGATTGCAGTGATGACTGCACAATTCTGTCAATACAGTAAAAACCATTTAAAATGGGTGAGTGGCATGGTATATGAATAAAAATAAAACTTCATAAAACTCCTTTATATAAAGGTCAGTTTGGGAAGAATTAATATCTTAACAATCTTGAGTCCTTGGCCCATGAACATGATATAAATTTTCTTTTATTTAGATCTTATTTAGCTTTTCAGAGCAGCATAGTTTGGTTTTCAGATATTATACATATGATAGTGAAAGTCACTCAGTTGTGTCCAGCTCTTTGTGATCCCAGGGACTGTAGCCTGCCAGGCTCCTCTGTCCATGGAATTGTCCAGGTAAGAATACTGGAGTGGTTTGCCATTTCCTTCTCCATTATTTTTCATATTTTCCCCTAAATATTTCATACTTTTGATGATATTTTAAAGTGTATTTTTATTTCAATTATTAATTTTTGGCTGCTAGTATAGAAATACAATGGATTTTAAAATTTGGATCTTGTTTCCTCTGACTTTGCTAAACTCATTAGTTCCAGTGGCATTGTGGTAGAATCCAGTGAAACAGACAATCACATGGTCTTTAAATAAATCTCTCTCATGGATACATCTCTCTAATGATGAGTGAATCCTAGACCCCTATCTCCCCAGATCTCTTTGCCTCATCATGATATTATTGCTATGCAGATGACACCACCTTTATGGCAGAAAGCAAAGAGGAACTAAAGAGACTCTTGATGAAAGTGAAAGAGGAGAGTGGCTTAAAGCTCAACATTCAGGAAACTAAGATCATGGCATCTGGTCCCATCACTTCATGGCAAATAGATGGGGAAACAATGGAAATAGTGAGACACTTTATTTTCATAGTCTCCAAAATCACCACAGATGATGACTGCAGCCATGAAATTAAAAGACACTTGCTCCTTGGAAGAAAAGCTATGACCAACCAAGACAGCATATTAAAAAGCAGAAACATTACTTGGCTGACAAAGGTCTGCCCAGTCAAGGCTATGGTTTTTCCAGTAGTCATGTATGGATGTGAAAGTTGGACTATAAAGAAAGCTGAGTGCCAAAGAATTGATGCTTTTGAACTTTAGTGTTGGAGAAAGCTCTTAAGAGTCCCTTGGACTGCAAGGAGATCCAACTAGTCCATCCTAAAGGAAATCAGTCCTGAATATTCGTTGGAAGGACTGATGCTAAAGCTCCAATACTTTGGCCACCAGATGCAAAAAGCTGACTCCTTGGAAAAGACCCTGATGCTGGGAAAGATTGAAGGCAGGAAGAGAAGGGGATGACAGAGGATGAGATGGCTGGATGGCATCACCGACTCAGTGGACATGTGTTTGAGTGAACTCCGGGAGTTGGTGATAGACAGGGAACCCTGATGTGCCTCAGTCCATGGGGTCACAAAGAATCGAACATGACTGAGCAACTGAACTGAAATACTGGATGCTGACTGCCAATGAAGGCTATTCTGAGCACTGGGTGTTATGTTTTCCAGAATGCATAAATCAGCTTTTAGGAAAAAGGAGTTCCCAGACCAAGTAGGTGGCTCCATGCCTAGCAATTAGCCAACTCTAGGAGCATTTAATTCTCAGTCCTGAAGTCTTCCCATCTGTCCCATGCCACTATCTAGTGATGGCTCTGGGAACTTACTCTGACAGATAGAGAATTACAGTGAGCCATGGTTAACGCTACAGCAGTTTCTTAAGAAAGTGTTGCTTTTTTTTTTTAAATCTAAGAGAATGTGGGCCATATAAAATAACATAAATAAAAATGCAAATTTATAGTTTATATTAAAAGGAGAACACCCAGAAAATTGGGTGTATATTTCCATTTGCGTGCCAAGATAAGGGACTTCCAGATGGTGCTAGTGTTAGAGTCTGTCCACAAGTGCAGGAGAAGCAAGAAACATGGGTTCCATCCCTGGGTCAGGAAGATCTCTGAAGTAGGAAATGACAACTCTCTCCAGTATTCTTGCCTGGGAAATTCCACAGACAGAGGAGACTGGCAGGCTACAGACCGTGGGGTCAGAAAGAGGTGGACATGACTCTGTGTGTGTGTGCATGTGTGTATGTGAGCCCGTGTACACACACACACACACACACACACACACACACACACAGAGCAAGATAAATGCTGCTCCTGACTTGTCTAACTTAGGTCATTTATCTGACCCTTATATTTGCATTTGAGTTTCAAATTCTGCCCAGGGCAGGTAGACTTGCCTAGGCTTAACAGGGAAGGGGCACTCATTCATTCATTTACCTATCAATGCCCACTGAGCTTAGGGACTGTGTGCCAAACACTAGGAGAGACGTTTTCTATGGATGGAAAAATTAACATTTGTTTCCTGTCTCCAGAGAGCTCACAGATTAGGTGGAATCATTAAGATGCTATTGTTCTGTATATTTTTGAATTATAATTTTTCTAGATATATGCCTGGGAGTGGGATTGTGATAAAAATAGTATGATAATTCTATTCATTTTTCTGAGGAACCTCAATAGGATAAATGGACAACAAAGTCCTCCTGTATAGCATGAAGTGAAGTGAAGTGAAGTGAAGTGGCTCAGTCGTGTCTGACTCTTTGCGACCCCATAGGCAGTAGCCTACCAGGCTCTGCAGTCCATGGGATTTTCCAGGCAACAATACTGGAGTGGGCTGCCATTTCCTTCTCGGGGATCGTCCCAATCCAGGGATGGAACCCAGGTCTCTTACATTGCAGACAGATGCTTTACCGTCTGAGCACCTGTATAGCATAGGGAACTATATTCAATTCCTGAGATAAACCATAATAGAAAAAAAATTTAAAAGTATATATATATATATATATATATATATATATATGCTAAGTCACTTCAGCTTTATCCAACTCTTTGCGACCCCGTGGACTGTAGCCCACCAGGCTCCTTCTGTCCATGGGATTTTCCAGGCAAGAATACTGGAGTGGGTTGCCATACCCTCCTCCAGAGGATTTTTCCAACCCATGGATCAAACCCATATCCCTTGCATTTCCTCCTGCCTTGACAGGGAGATTCTTTACCACTGCACCACCTGAGAAACCTATATATATATGTATATCTGAGTCACTTTGCTGTACAGCAGAAGTTAACATATTGTAAATCAACTACACAATAAAATGTAAAATATCAGTTATGATGTAGATAAAAATGATACTATTGTGCTGTGTCATTTCAGTACATATTCCTAAATAAATATAGAATAAGGGGTAGTCATCATAAAGAGATTTCCAGAGGAAGTAACAGTTGGTCAGAGTCTCTGAAATGCAAGGAATTGACAGGCAGAAAAAGTGGAGAGATGTTGAACTGGCGGAGGAAACAGCTTGTGGAAGGCATGAAAGCATGAACTTAAAATACAGGCGTTGGGAGTTACAGTTAATTCATTCTGGCTGGGACTGAAGGATGTGGAGAAGAAGAAGGTGGAGTTAACAGCTCCAAAACAGAAGTGCCTACAAGAGGAAAACATTGCTTGTGTTCAATAAGCTGCCTTCAGTAAGCCGAAATCACTCTTACTGAACCTAAGCAAGTAACTGCTTTCCAACCAGAAAGCAGATCACTGGTTGCCATATAAGATTCATAAGATCCACTTCCGTCGCTCTGTGTCCCTTCTAGAGATTTTTGTTATCATGTGGGGTATGTGCACAAGTTGCTCACACATTTCGGTTTGCTTTATTTTTTCATACGTTCATTTTTTTTTCCTTTCAAGGAAATAATTTTCTTGTATCTTCTCAATGTAAGTTAAAAGTGCAGAGGTTTTTGAAAAGGATGAAAATGATGAGACCTCAAGCAGTAATAATCCTGGACAATCATCTGAATGTAGAAAATCCCTATTTCAAACACGGTATTCCAGCAGTGGGATGTCTTCAATGCTTTCTTTGTGCAGGTTTCATCATCAGTGAAGCCACTTCCCACTCCTGCTCCCTTTCAGCTCAAAATTTCTTGGCAATATCTCTGTGACATACAATCCCCATTAACTCTCATTAACCCGGTAACATCTTCCAGGGGAAGTGTTTCCCAGTACGACCAGAGGAACTTAGATTATGATGAGAATACTGTGTGTGTTGGAAAGTCTTTAAGATCAAATATAAGATGGAGGAGGGACAGGCAAGGGATGGGAAAGGAAGCATAAAGACACGAAAAATGATCATGTTGCAACAAATGTGAATTTATTATTGTTTACCTTCAGGAATATAGGAAAATGGTTCATGTCTTTCTTCCTTAATTGCTTGGTTGACCTCGGGGGTGGGGGTGGGGAGAGAGAAGTCTAAGTTAAATGTACACTGTTTCATCTGAAAATGCTCATCCCTTGCCCCCAGGTACTCTCCTTTTTGGCTGAGTACCCATGTGGTTTCTGCGTTTCTGAGCAGAGAGAGCCAGCGTCGCTCTAATAGCCCTTGAGAAAGTGCTTCAGGAGGTATTTGCAGAGAGCGAGGTGCCAGGGCACAGCCTTGTCTCCTCGACATGCCCCAGATATTGAACCTTCCAGTAACTACAATTACAACCCAAACCACAAAATGTAGATTTACAGATTGTTTTCAACAACACCCATTCAAATTTACTTATATTTACACTAGAAAAATTAGGGTAAGTGCTATTGTGACCAGAGGCGCAGACCAGGATCAATAACCAACCAATTCTTGGCTAATAAAGCACTTCTCTAAGGCCTATGGTTGCTCTCTTCTGACTTTGAGGTTGGCCTCTAATGTCTTATCCATTGACTTTTCCCGTAAATATGTCTAATCGAGGCCATGTAGGATTCTAAAGAGAAATGATACACTTGGTTTGGTAAGAATTGCTAATTAACCAAGTAAGTAAAACCTGTAGCTGCTATGACTCCCAGCATTGCTCCTGTGGTGAAATTTTAGATACAAGAAATTAAAAGTGAAACAGCAACTTCTATTTTAGATATACAGACTCTGTCTGTCTGTGTGTGTGTTACTTCTCCTTCTTCCAAATCGTAATGGCTCCAAAATCACCTTTTAGAAGAGAACTTTAAAAGATGTCTATAACAGTATTTCCCAGTGTTATAAAATCTTTTACCAGGAAAATAACATGCAAGATATTTGCATGTGACACAGGAATTCTTCAATCTTCTTTAACTTCAGTTTGTATAAAGTTCTCATTTCACAGTCACAAAAGATTACATTTCACATTAGAAAGGTCAAGAGTGATTAGCTTGGGTCCTTGTACACTTGAATCATTAATTTTTTCTGATAACAGAGCAGGTATTTAATCAGAACTAAAGGAAATAAAATAATGAATGACAAGGGAAGGGAATAGAAGGAGATCAAGAAAAGGTTTCTGAATATATATTCCCAGGCGGAAGAGTCTCGCCATAACGATACCTGTGCGTGGAGAGGCTTTTTGACGAAGACACCTCTGCCTGGAGTGCTTGCTTGATGTATTCTGACTCCTCCAACACCTTGTTATCTCTGCTCCTTTGGCCAGAGGCAACAACCCCCCCAGTTCAGTTGATTAGAGTCTGGTACAGGGGTGATGGTCGAGATTTCATTACCACAGGGGCCTGTTAGTGTGACTCTCTTCCAAGTTCACAAACCTGCCCTGTTCCTACCTGACCCCAGGTCACAAGGAGAATGAGGTGAGAATGTAATTCTCTCAGGGTAGAGATCTTACTGGCTGGGGCTGGGAGGCACAGGGATGTACACACACAAAGATCCTGCCTTGCAGACACCCCGGCTTTATTGGTGTCCTGAGACTCAATTTTTCCATTGAATTTCTCTCTCTCCAGTTTTTATGGAAGAAGGGCAAATCATAGCAGAATTCCATTTTGAAGGGAAAAGATTGGTTTATTCAGATGGAAATGATACAGGCTATGCCGACCAGGGGGTCATGAAGACACCCTTTTCAGGTGGTTTGAACTATGATGCACGTAATGGGCAAAGGATAGAGTCCATAGTCCCTCATGTACTTGTGTCCTGATCGGACCAATCTGAAAGTGCTTGAATTTAATTTAATAACATTTTAATACAACTTAGTAAAACAACACAACGTGATACATTTATTGCCAATTTGATCCTCAGGGCAAACTAGGGAGAGAATAACTATTTTCATTTTGATATACACATGAGGAAATTGCAAAAGTCCATTCCCAAAGAGTTCACAGTCACATGGAGGAAATAGTGATACTCGTTTATGACAAGGGATGTCATACAAATGTCATACAGGACAGGTGCTGACGAAGGACTGCAACACCAGGCTCAGGTTTAAGGGGCACGCTGACGGAACGGAAATCAGCTAGAGAGGATAGGAGCCCTCTGTTCTGAAGTATTACTAATGAGTCCCCAGACATTTGATCTTGAAAATTGAAAACTTGTCTCCATTAAAGCACGATTTAAAAATTAAAAGAGATAAGCCAGAAACTAGAAGAAGATACCTTCAATCCATATAACAAGCCAAGATTAGAATTTACAAATATAAAGAACTCCTGCAAATAAAAAGGTAAACATACCTAGTGAGTAAATAGGAAAAAAGACAGAAATTTTAGAGAAGAAATGCATATTACTGTTTAGTATGTGAAACCTCCATCTTAAATTTATTATTATCATGTAGTTGTTAATCAAGACCACAAAGAAATATCACTTTATATCACTACATTGGCAAAAATCAAAGGCATTTACATAAAACTCATATATTGCTGGTGGGAGTATTAATTAGTATACCTACTCTGAAAACAATGTAGAATGATTTTGTGAAGTTAAACAGTCACATACCCTAAGACCCAGCCCGTGTGTTCTAGGAGATGTGCATGTGAATCTTCATAGCAGCAGTGCTCAAAATTGCAAAAAGCTGGAAACAAATATCCATCAACAGGAGAGTGGATAAGTAAATTGTGATATAGTAAGCATGATGGAATGTCTTCCATGGTAATAATGAATAAGCGATAGCTACAAACAACAACATGGGTGAATTCTAGAAATGGAATATAATTCTGAAAATACAATTTCAAAAAAAAATTGCGACATAGAGAAGACTTGATATAATCTGACACTTGTATAGTAAATGTTAAATACAAGTGCAATTAATCAATATATTTTAAAATAAGAATATATATGTGATAAATGCACTTGCAGCCAGAGAGGGAAAGTAAACACAGATTTCAGGGTGATGACTGCTTCTGTAAAGAGATTAAAGTAACGGGTGGGGGAGGGGCACTAGCTTTTATTGATGATGAAAGCTCATTGGAAACTGTACTAGAATCTCATATACATTAAATAGGAAGTTAGACTAAATGACCTATAAGTTATTTTTTACAATGAGCCAAAATACTCAAAATAGGCATCCTTTCATTATAAATTAGCAAACTGGAAAATATATTTAAAAGAAATTACCTAAATTCCTTAGAAAAGCAGCATTTTGAATTGCTCAAAGAATACAAGAGTGAAACCCACAACACCAGATTTTTCATGAGCCTGTAATATGAGAACAATATTGTCAGACTTATCAGATATGACAAAGACAATGACAATGGTAAATTTACAAACTCAAGGGCTGAAAGGAAATACTCTGAACTAGTCTTTGGATACTTATTAAAAATGCCCTAAGAATATAAGAAAACAAGACATAATAAATATATATTAAAGCAGAAAACAATGAATTAAACATAGGAAGAAATATAATGTATTAGTGAAAAACATAGCTCTTTGAGAAAAAAAATTGATTTCCTGGAAAATTCAACAACAGGAAGCCTGAAAGAGACAAACGCTCAGATGACTAGCGAAAGAAAAGAGACAGAGCAACCAAAATGAAATGAACATAAGCAATGACCCGGATTCCATCGCTTCAGACCGCACTGCCCTTACATGCTTTTCTTGCTTTCCCTCATAAACCATTAGGAAGCACAGAGAGGAGGGGGTGCCGCTCTGGTCTTTGTTCGCATCTTCTTACTGATTCGATTATACAATAATGTAGCTAAGGGCACCTTATCCTTTGGATATTCATTGGAACACTGGGAGGTATTTATGAATTTTTAAAGACATAGTTCTGAGTCAGTTCTTGGTTATTGACAATCCCCTTTGCACAGGGCACTGGGCCAGGCAGAGTGCAGGAGCAAAGGAGGTTGGGGGCCACAGCACCTGCCTTCAAGGAGCAGACTAACCTGGGACTTCTCTGGCGAGGGGAGTCCCTGCCTAACCTGGCCTCTGGTAGATTGATCCACTTGTCAAGACAAGAAAGAAGAACCAGGCAAGGAAAAATAAAGGTTCCTAATGACCAGTGACCCTGCACAGCACAGAACTCCTGGGACAGCCAGCATCCCTGCCCTCCCTTCCCACTTCCCAGACTGAGTGGCACGTATGATAATCTACAGCCAGAGGATTTCAAGAGTCAGAGTAATCATTTGATGATCATAACAGATAGTTTAAAAAAGATATCTTTACAAAGAATACAAGGAGCCTGTTATAATGCATGTAAGTAAATAAAGGCCATAGGAAAAGGTGCCAGTTTAACAATAATTATTTCTGAGTCACTATAATTTTCTTCTTTTCTGTATTTTATAAATATTCTACTATAGAAGTTTCTGAAGTTATATCTGGGGAAATTATTTTCATACTATTTAATACTCTCAGTGATTTTTCATTTATAGAAAATGGTTTCATTTTTTTGCCCCACCTTCCTAGGGCCCTGTTGTATATAGCCCAAATGCTACACTTAAACGAAGGATTTGCTCTAAATGAAATAGTTTCAGCTGGGAGTGCTGGTCAGTGAAATGAGTGGCACTGGATGAAAGAAGAATAGTCCCTTATAGCTGTGTTCTTATGAGAGGAGTGAAGAGAATGTGTGGGCAATTATCCAGTGAATAATATGGCTATAAGGATGTGATCAACAGAGTCAAAGGCTGAACCAAGGAAGACTTTGCTCTTGTTGCTACCTTGTAAAGCAGTGATTCACAAATTTACCTCCACCTTAGAATTCTCTGGCAGGGTTGGTGGTTTAATCGCTAAGTTGTGGCATCCTCTTATGACCCCATGGACTGTAGTCTGCCAGGCTCCTCTGTCCATGGGATTTCCCAGGCAAGAATACTGGACTAGGGTGCCATTTCTTTCTCCAGGGGATCTTCCCAACCTAGGAATTGAACCCACTTTTCTGCATTGCAGGTAGATTCTTTACCACTGAGCCATCAGGGATTCTGGCATCTTTCAAATCTTTTGTTGTCCAGGACACATCACTCATCAATTACATCTGCATCTCTGGGGGTGGAAATGAGGCTTCTGNTGCATTGCAGGTAGATTCTTTACCACTGAGCCATCAGGGATTCTGGCATCTTTCAAATCTTTTGTTGTCCAGGACACATCACTCATCAATTACATCTGCATCTCTGGGGGTGGAAATGAGACTTCTGGGTGTTTTTAAATTTCCTAGTGATTCTAATATGGATCCAAGTTTGAGAACAATACAGGCTCTTTTTTTTTTTTTTTTTTGCATGTAGTAGAGAGATGGCATCGCCAACTCAATGGACCTGAGTTTGAGCAAACTCTGGGAGAAGTGAAGGACAGGGAAGCGTGGCGTGCTTCAGTCCATGGGGTTGCAAAGAGTTGGACGTGACTGAGTGACTGAACAACAACAACAAATAGATAATTAAACAGTAATCTCCCTTAATTTGTATTATTCAACCTGATAGAAGTCATTTAAGGAGTTGCTATTAGAGCAGCTTTGCAAGATCTAAGGAGCTGGACCATCCCACAGCAGAATTGCACTGGCTTTCTCTATGTGAGTTTTAGAAGACTGTGAGATATGTTAGAAAAAGTACAAGTTCTGAAGACAAACAGACCTGGTTTTCCGTTTATCACCTGGTTTAGACCCCGGATACGCCCAGTTCTTACTGCAGCCAGGAGTGTCAGGTCCACACAGTCCTGGCAGCCCACAGCCCTGAGAGTGTCAGGCCTGCTGCAGGATGGGCTGTTACCTCTTCCTGAGCCCAGTCGGTACTAACCACTCGGGACTGACAGCCCTGGAAATGCTCCTTCTCCTTCCCCCCAGGCTGGTGTTTTACAACCTTCCTAAGACTCCTTGGAAGGTCTTGTAAGCCTTCCATGATGGCCACCATGTGAGTTCACATGCATTCGAGTTTTGATTGCTCACTTTCTTCCTGCCTCACACCCTGGCCCTAGATATCATCTTGAAGATTATATCCAGATATGCTATCTATCAGAGAAAGCAATGGCACCCCACTCCAGTACTCTTGCCTGGAAAATCCCCTGGACGGAGGAGACTGGTGGGCTGCAGTCCATGGGGTCACTAAGAGAAAGATACAACTGAGCAACTTCACTTTCACTTTTCACTTTCATGCATTGGAGAAGGAAATGGCAACCCACTCCAGTGTTCTTGCCTGGAGAATCCCAAGGATGGGGGATCCTGGTGGGCTGCCATCTATGGGGTTGCACAGAGTCGGACACAACTGAAGTGACTTAGCAGCAGCATGCTATCTATATGCAACAGGTTACTCATCTCAGGCTTTCACATCGGGAGAACTCAAGTAAGGGCACTACTGTGTCTCATGTACAAAGGTAAGCATTTGGAGCATACATATATTGCCAGTAATATCTTTTTACATAGTTGTAAAAATTAAATGAAAAAATAAAAATGGTAGATTACATATAATAACTATATAGAAAACACCTTTATGAAGAAGGTGTTTTTTTCTTTTCTTCTTTTTCACTAGTTCAAGGCTTAGAAACTGAGATATAGGGGGTTCCCTAACTTTCTGGAACTTAAATTCATTGCGGTCTAACTCCAGAAATGGGGTTCATCCTTTACCAGAATGTTTTCTGCACTTCATTCACTACCTTCCTGTGACCCATCAATCTCCCAAACAACAAACAAACAAAATCCAGAAACAGAAAAAAAGAGTCACTTCTCATCTCAAGAGCAAAAGTCCTAGCTGGCCAGAACTGGTTAGAGATGAAAACTATCCTATGTGGCTTTGGCATGTCCTTACTTCCTTTTCTCATTTCCTCTGTGCCTTAGACCAGGTCTGGATGCTACAATCCAGACTCACGGTGTCAAGAATACAGAAACACCTTCCATAGCCAGCTCTCGGTCCAGCCTATGGTTGAAGTGCTATGCTATGGAGGGTCATAAAAAAGGTGAAGGATTCAAACTCACCCCACCATATACAGTTATCAGAATAAATTTTTTTAAAAAACCCATAAAAAGTCTTAGTAATTTCATTCTTTTTTGAAAAGTTTTGTTTTTTCAAAGTCGTCTATCTTATCATTGTTAATTTGTTAATACCTTTGTATCCATTTAAAAAAAAATAAAAGTAGTTTTCTTGCTATTGGAAGTAGAACTTAAGCATGCTTTCAATACCAGCTGTGTGCACCTTCAATTTTGTCTTAAAAAAAAGATATCTTTATTATGGCACGGAAAATGTATAAGAAAAGAGCTCTTGTGATAGAAACACCATATGCGAGGCAGCACTTGATGTAAGCATTGAGGAACTCTTAATGTCTGCATAGAAGTGAGGACAAGGTTTGATCATCTGTGATGTGAAAATCTCTGAGATGAGGGTGGAGAGACAGCAGTGCATCTGGGCTTGCCTGGGATACCTGGTATGCTGGTGCAGAACCAGTTTACTCTTCTTGTCTTGGTCCATCTGCTTTAGCACTTGCCCTTGGCTAGTATTTTTAAGTTTTTTTTTTCATTTTTAAAGTATGATTATTAATCATGGCCTGCCAGTCTTGTCCAGGACTGTGTGAAATGCATGTGCAATGAATGTAATTCATGATCTAGGCTTAGTCAAATCTTAGAAACAACCAGCGATAGCTCTATCCTGACACAGTAAAACTACCACCTCCTTTTCGGGGATAGTATGCAGGAAGCTCCCTGTTGAACAAAGTACACCTGGGCATAGGCAGCTGGAACAACTGCTTTGCAACCTCAGGTTCTGAAGGGAGTGATTCCGCACAGGATTCTATGGGCCCTTCTGGGCAATAGACCTCCTTGCCCAGCCTTTGTGTTCCCTTCCTCTTGTTTATAGAAAAGCCTCAGGTTTCCTGAGTTTCAAAGAGCAAATTTAACCATAGAAGTGAGAAAATGCAGAAACAAAGGAAAATAGTCAAGCAGGACAAAATAATAATTGTTGTTCTTTAGTCACTAAATCATATCTGACTCTTTTGCCACCCTTGCATTGTAAGTGAAAGACCTTTAGTTCCTCCTCAAAGGGTTATGCTTGGAAAGATTGAGGGGAGGAGGAGAAGGGGATGACTGGATGACATGGTTGATGGCATCACCGACTCAATGGACATGAGTTTGAGCAAGTTCCAAGAGCTGATGATGGATAGGGAAGCCTGGTGTGCTGCAGACCATGGGGTCATAAAGAGTTGGACCCAACTCTTTGAGCAACTGAGCTGACTTACTGACAAAGGGTTATAGATAATATCATGAGCCATATATTTGAATTATTTAGTATTTGTAGATGTTAAAACCCCCAGTAGGTAGAAGAATTTAATTGCCTGCTGACCACCAGCATGTAGACCTCTGACCATATGGAACCAAAAGGCTGGTGATTGAGATTTCTGAAATGTCACCCTGGGACCTCACCGTCAATCAGTCAGAGAATTGTGCATGAGCTGATCAGGTACCCTCAGACCATTTCCTTCACACTGTCTTTAAAAACTCTTCCTTGAAAACCATCCAGGAGTCTTTTGAGCACAAGCTGCCTATTCTCTCTGCTTGTTGTATTGTTGTTCAGTTGCTAAGTCATGTCCAACTCTTTACTACCCCATGAATTATAGCACACCAGGCTTCCCTGTCCTTCACTATCTCCCAGAGTTTGCTCAAACTCATGTCCACTGAGTTGATGATACCATCCAAACATCTCATCCTCTGTCGTCCCCTTCTCCTCCTGCCTTCAATCTTTCCCAGTATCAGGGTCTTTTCAAATGAGTCAGCTCTTTGCATCAGGTGGCCAAAGTATCAGAGCTTCAGCTTCAACATCAGTCCTTCCAATGGATATTCAGGACTGATTTCTTTTAAGATTGACTGATTTGATCTCCTTGCCATCCAAGGGACTCTCAAGAGTCTTCTCCTGCACTGCAATTTGAAAGCATTAAGTTCCTTGCAATAAACAATGTACTTTTCCTTCATTATAATCTGATGTAAATTGGCTCTACTGTGTGTTGAGCAAGCAAACCCAGTCTGGTTTGGTAATGGGAGATGCATCCAGCACCACTGGTTCTGCGAGACCCTTGAATATGTATGTCACTCTAAGAATTCTGGTTAGTGTGCTCCATGAGAAACTTAGATTATTATAGATTAGTTACATATAAATTGTGCATCAGAAAGATGCTAAGCAATATTGACATAAAGTGTATAGAGAAACTAGTTTGAGACATCTTGTAATTGTGATTTTATCATTTATAACATGATGTAAATTTACAACTATTCCTTCATTATATTATTGATAGTATCTCCTTTGGGGACAATGCCTTTCAGTACCAATGATTTTTAAAAAAGAAAGGCTATATTGAATAAAACAATCAGGCTTAAGATCTAAATTTCTGTTGGAAATCTGCTGATAAATTGATGAATAATTTGATAAAATGTCAATGTTATTTGCTATGAGGTCCCTGAGGATATCTCTGACCACATGAAAACCAGAAGACACAAATATGCTTAAAAAGTATCAATATTCAACTTGAGTATTTTGTAGCAATGCTAAAAATGTGCCAAAAATTAACCATTTAATAAATGCAACTACAGAATTTAAGTATATATAATATTCTTTGGTACATGACTTACACTTGAATCAAGTAACAGTTAGTGGAGGTGATGGAATTCCAGCTGAGCTATTTCAAATCCTAAAAGACGATGCTGTTAAAATGCTGTACTCAATATGCCAGCAAATTTGAAAAGCTCAGCAAGGGCCACAATAGTGAAAAAAGTCAGTTTTCATTCAAATCTCAAAGAAGGGCAATACCAAAGGGTGTTCAAACTATGGCACAATTGTGTTCATCTCACACACTAGCAAGGTAATTCTAAAAACTCTTCAAGCTGGGCTTCAACAGTACGGGAACTGAGAACTCTCAGATGTAGAAGCTGGATTTAGAAAAGGTAGAACCAGAGATCAAATCGCTAACATCTGTTGGATCATAGAAAAAACAAGGCAATGCCAGAAAAACATTTACTTCTACTTCATTGACTACACTAAAGCCTTTGACTGTGTGGATCACAACAAACTGTGGAAAATACCAGACCTTACCTGCCTCCTAATAAATCTGTATGCAAGACAAGAAACAGTGGTAAGAACAGTTAAAACTGGATACAGAACAAAGGACTCGTTGCCAATTGGAGAAAGAGTGCATCAGGGCTGTATATTGTCACCTTGTTTATTTAGCTTATATGTAGAGTTCAGTTCAGTTCAGCCGCTCAGTCGTGTCCGACTCTTTGGGACCCCATGAGTCGCAGCACACCAGGCCCTCCCTGTCCATCACCAACTCCCTGAGTTCACTCAGATTCACATCCGTCAAGTAGGTGATGCCATCCAGCCATCTCATTCTGTCGTCCCCATCTCCTCCTGCCCCCAATCCGTCCAAGCATCAGNCTTTCCCTAAAGCATTGTAAGACTCCAACAAACATCCAATATATAAGAATGTATCTAATGTACTGGTGATTCCAAGAAGACCCTGACTGAAGCATGTTTTCAACTTTACTCATGTTTGTACAACTCACATGTACAGCAGAAGTCTCACATCAGAGTATTTCAGAATATTAGGATTGGAAGAGGCCTTAGAGATGATCCTGCCCATGGCCCTTATACTGCACACACAAAGCCTGGGGTCCAAGGAGGAGGAGTGTCTGTTCAAAGTTACAGCGCCAAAAATGCCAGAGCACTGGCTCTCTGTTAATAACTCAATATGTTTGTGATCAATTCTGAAACTGTCAGCTAGAAAGTAAGCCTTTCCTCACTCAGTAATTTTTAGACCCATAAAGACCTGTTTACATAAAGGTTAAAATTTTAACTGTCCACGCAGGGAAAAGATTCCCCATCCCTCCAAAAATAAAATCCATCAGGAGGCAGAAAACTTAAATGTGGATCCCAACTTAAAAATGGATGCTTAAACTAATTTTCAAATGCAAGAAGATGCAGCGTCATCTCTGGATTTGTCTGCCACCACCGCCACCTTAGTGCTTTACTGGGTGTATGTACTCTGTATTATGTATCTCATTTAGTCCCTACAACAGTGTATCGACCTATTAGTTATACATTATCCCCATTTTATAAGGGAGGTAATTCAGAGACATTAAGAAATTTGCTGAAGCAAAATTTGCTAGAAAGCAAAAAAATTCCAGAATCTAAAACAAGGTAATCAGGACTATAAAGATAGTGTGATTCCTCAGGGGCAATCTGCTTGAATGTGAGGAGGTAGGGAGTTAGAGGAAGAAAAATAAAAGTATTTTGTTAATGAATCATATGAAAACAGAATCTAAAAATAGAATGCCTATTAATTTTTTTTAAACTTTTTATTTTGTATTGGGGTATAGCCAGTTAACAATGTTCTGATAGTTTCAGGTGAACAGGGAACGGATTCAGCCATACGTACACATGTATCCATTCTCCCCCAAACTAAATGTCTATTATTTTTCAATCACCACACTGAATTATTCCCATCCAGGTTACTAGTGACTTCTGTGTGGCTAAATCCTTGCTCATTTTTGAGTTCTCATCTTGCTTGGCCTACTGGTAGCATATGACACTGCTGATCATTTCTTCCTTAGTTTCCGGACTTCACACTCTCAGGTTTCCTCCTAACTCATTGACTGTTCCTTCTCAGTGTCCTTCATGGGATCCGCCTCCCCTCCCAGAGCTCAATCCTTGGTCCTCTTCTCTCCTGTTTCTATACTCATTTACTTAGTGATCTCGCCCCGTCATGCCTTTAGGATGGCACTTATATATATCTCTACCCAGATTTCTCACCCCTGAGATCCAGACTCTCATATCTAGCTATGTCCTGAGCATCTCCACCTCAACAGGGACTTCTCAACGTCTGGATTTAACATCCCCAAAGACAAACCCCTGATAACATCCCCTTCCAAGCCTGCCCCATTCCCAACATTTTGCATCTGTTGATGGCAAAATCATCTCTTACTCATTCAGGCTAAAAATCCTGGAAAAATGCTTGGCTTTTCTTCCCCCTCATATGTGAGCCTTCAGGAAATCATTTTGGCCCTATCTTCAGAAGGTAACCAACTGTAACCACTTTCTGCCACTTCCTCTACTACCACTCTGGTCTGAGTTTCCATTATCTCTCAAAGGGTACTGCAGTAAGCTATCATCCTGCTTCTCCCTGTGGCCTCCTATAATCTGTTCTCAACACACCAGAGGGATCTTAAAAAAAAGGTAGTCAGGTCATGTCACCACTGTTTTGGCCCCTATATTGGCTCCCTGTGTCNAGAAGAAGGGGGGAAGAAGAAGAAGAAGAAGAAGATGAGAAGAAGAAGATGAAGCGGAAGGTGAGAAGAAGAAGAAAAGGGGAGAAGAAGAAGAAAAAAGTGAGAAGAAGAAGAAGGTGAAAAGATGAAGAAGGTTTGAAGAAGAAGAGGAAGGGAAGAAGAAGAAGTGGAAAGTGAGAAATAGATAAAGAATTGGAGAAAAAGTAGAATAAGGTGAGAAGAAGAAAAAGAAGAAAGTGAGAATAATAATAAGAAGAAGTAGAAGACGAAGAAGAAGAAGTTAAGAGGTAGAAGATGGTGAAAAAAAGAAGAAGAATGTGAGAAGTTGAAGAAGTTGAAAAGAAGAAATAAGTGAGAAGAATGTGAGAAGAAGAAGAAGAAGAAGGTGAGAAGAAAAAGAAGAAGAAGAAGAAGACGAGAAGAAGAATAAAAAGGTGAAAAGAAG
>SJYW01005247.1:401850-418627 GCA_006410735.1 Raphicerus campestris | reverse complement strand
TGCAAAGAAACAGAGGAAAACAACAGAAGGGGAAAGACTAGAGGTTTCTTCAAGAAAACTAGAGATACCAAGGGAATATTTCATGCAAAGATGGGCTGGATAAAGGACAGAAATGGTCTGGACCTAACAGAAGCAGAAGATATTAAGAAGAGATGGCAAGAATACACAGAAGAACTGTACAAAAAAGGTCTTCACAACCTAGATAATCATGATGGTGTGATCACTCATCTAGAGCCAGACATCCTGGAATGTGAAGTCAAGTGAGCCTTAGAAAGCATCACTATGAACAAAGCTAGTGGAGGTGATGGCATTCCAGTTGAGCTGTTTCAAATCCTGAGAGATGATGCTGTGAAAGTGCTGCACTCAATATGCCAGCAAATTTGGAAAACTCAGCAGTGGCCATAGGACTGGAAAAGGTCAGTTTTCATTCCAATTCCAAAGAAAGGCAATGCCAAAGAATGCTCAAACTACCACACAATTGCACTCATCTCACATGCTAGCAAAGTAATTCTGAAAATTCTGCAAGCCAGGCTTCAGCAATACGTGAACCGTGAACTCCCTGATGTTCAAGCTGGTTTTAGAAAAGGCAGAGGAACCAGAGATCAAGCCAACATCTGCTGGATCATGGAAAAAGCAAGAGAGTTCCAGAAAAACATCTACTTCTGCTTTATTGACTATGCCAAAGCCTTTGACTGTGTGGATCACAATATACTGTGGAAAATCTGAAAGTGATGGGAATAGCAGACCACCTGACCTGCCTCTTGAGAAATCTGTATGCAGGTCAGGAAGCAACAGTTAGAACTGGACATGGAACAACAGACTGGCTCCAAATAGGAAAAGGAGTATGTCAAGGCTGTATATTGTCACCCTGCTTATTTAACTTATATGCAGAGTACATCATGAGAAATGATCAAGATTGCCGGGAGAAATATCAATAACCTCAGATATGCAGATGACACCACCCTTATAGCAGAAAGTGAAGAGGAACTCAAAAGCCTCTTGATGAAAGTGAAAGAGTAGAGTGAAAAAGTTGACTCAAAGCTCAACATTCAGAAAACGAAGATCATGGCATCTGGTCCCATCACTTCATGAGAAATAGATGGGGAAACGGTGGAAACAGTGTCAGACTTTATTTTGGGGGGGCTCCAAAATCACTGCAGATGGTGATTGCAGCCATGAAATTAAAAGACGCTTACTCCTTGGAAGAAAAGTTATGACCAACCTAGATAGTATATTCAAAAGCAGAGACATTACTTTGCCGACTAAGGTCCATGTAGTCAAGGCCATGGTTTTTCCTGTGGTCATGTATGGATGTGAGAGTTGGACTATAAAGAAGGCTGAGCGCCGAAGAATTGATGCTTTTGAACTGTGGTGTTGGAGAAGACTCTTGAGAGTCCCTTGGACTGCAAGGAGATCCAACCAGTTCGTTCTGAAGGAGATCACCCCGGGATTTCTTTGGAAGGAATGATGCTAAAGCTGAAACTCCAGTACTTTGGCCACCTCATGGGAAATTTGACTCACTGGAAAAGACTCTGATGCTTGGACGGATTGGGGGCAGGAGGAGAAGGGGACAACCGAGGATGAGATGGCTGGATGGCATCACGGACTCGATGTATATGAATCTGAGTGAACTCCGGGAGTTGATGATGGACAGGAAGGGCCTGGTGTGCTGCGATTCATGGGGTCCCAAAGAGTCAGACATGGCTGAGCGACTGAACTGAACTGAGTGCCGAAGAAATTGACGCTTTCAAACTGTGATGCTGGAAAAGACTCTTGAAAGTCCCTTGGACAGTAAGGTGATCAAACCAGCTAAATCTAAAGGAAATCAACTCTGACTATTCATTGAAAGGACTGATGCTGAAGCTAAAACTCCAGTAATTTGGCCATCTGATGAAAAGAAGCCGACTCATTGAAAAATACTCTGATGTTGAGAAAGGTTGAGGGCAGGAGGTGAAGGGGGCGACAGAGAATGAGATGGCTGGACAGCACCTTTATCTCAATGGACATGAGTTTGAGCAAACTCTGGGAGATAGTGAGGGGCAGGGAAGCCTGGTGTTCTGCAGTTCATGTGATTACAAAAAGTCAGAACTGAGAAAGTGAACAACAGCAACTGCTCTGCAATGAATTTGCTTATTTTTTTAAGTTGCAAATTGTGTAGCCAAGACTTTTATGCATGTATAAAAAGTCAAGAGAGAATTTTAATGTGCCAGCTCTGTTAGAAAAAGAAGAAAATTGCAAGGAATGAAAAGACTCTCATTTTATATCAATGTCGTCAGTTGGTGTAAGTAGAATTTAGCTAATTTCATCCAATTTTTGAATCAAAATAAAGTTTTCAAACAGTCTGTTAAAGATGAAATATTTGACATTATTATGAATATCATAGTCAATTCAGTCAAAAAGTTCAACATAAATAAAATTTTTGTTGATTTTGGGATAAGAAAACTAATATAAATTTGGGGCAGCATAGTGTTATGGTGAAAGTGATGTTTAACTAATTTAATAAATCTATGGTACAGAAATATTTTTATCAAATTGGCTGTGTACAAACATAATTCTTAATTCATCTAAACACAATGCTATAAAGTGCCAAAAAATAGAAATAGTTGTTGTTAGAATTGACAATTTTTAAATTCAGATATAATTGAAATATAGCATTATATTAGTTGTAGTTGTACTACATAATAATTCAGTAATTTAAACACTGTGGAATAATCATTAAACAAATTTAGTTATTATCCAAGAATTGACAAATATTTTTGCATGTACAGAAAGTAACTAAATTACAATTTTGTTGAGACAAAATTGATGTTGAATTTAAGAAATGGCATGGCAGTATGCTATTTCTCACTTTACTACTCCTAGTATTTGGTTTTAAAAATGTCTTAGATTTATTGAAATGTATTTATAAATAAATACATTGACTTATGTGACTGACAGAGGTAGCAAACTTTCAGGAAAAGCTTTGTTTGCATTTTGTTCAATATATTGAAAAACATTCATCTGAATGTTCAACAAATGGAGCACCTAAAGCTTTTCTGGTGACAATAACAAAACTGGCAAATAGGAAAACACTCAAAATCAAGAGTGAAACTGAACAAAATAAATAATGAGAGTTGAAACTGTCCAGGGTTTAATTTTGACATCTATGTTCTTTGGAATATCTTGATTTTTGAAAGAATTTACAATACCATTCTCATATTCAATTGGATACATTTTTATTCTGTATTGAAATGGAACAAAAGTGAAAAGACCTGTCATTTGTAGTATCTAAATTTGGTGAACTATTCAAAAGGATCATAAGTGGAGACAATTTATTTTATGAGTTTCATCTTTGAAAAACAGTTGTTCTGAAACTGGAAGCAAAATGCGAGTGTCTATAAAAACATCTTAGCCTAACCATTTATATATTTTCAGGTTAGAAATGAAATTTTTCTTCATTGAATACCAGGTACAGCTGCAACTGTAAAAAAAGTATTTTCTTAATAAAATATGGTATGTTTTATGTGATAGCAGTAATAGAATGTGCTAACAGTTAAAATTATTAACATAAAATTCAGCTCTTTAGAAGACTGCAGGCAAATTTCTGAAAAAGTTAAAAATAATAATACTGTATATGTAACATACATTCTTCTAAAAAACACACTAAAAACTAGAGACACCTAAAAACAGATTAAAATATTGAATATGTAATAAGTATAATTGTTCTGATTGCTGTTTTTTCATGTTTAGATAACCAAAATAATACTTACTAAAATGTACCTAACCCAATGTTATTTTTATTTTTCAGACAGGATTTTCTTTTTCAAAACAGGTTTTGAATAGAGCTAATTATGTAGATCCACCAGTGCTGTAAATCCAATTGAGCCCAGTGAATAATTTTTAAAATATATAATTATAATTGTTTTAAATTTTCCTTTCACTGGAAGCTCTCCTTCAAGGACACTGGGTTATTTGTTTGGTCACCCTATGGGCTGAGGCTCCTGAAGAACCTGAGTCTAGCTCTGGGGGCTGGGTACATATGCTGACGTCACTGACATAACCTCAAGGGGAAACATGGGAAAGTAGAAGAGACTCAGTGACTAGCCGCTAAGAGAATGAATGACTCAGTGATGCTTGAAGCTCGCAGTACGGTGACATGACTGCTGCCTGGAGTGCATTTGAAAATTTTTACACAGATGTTTACCTTGGGTTAGGCTTGGGAAGTGAATAGGATCTGGAGATGCAGGAAAACCTGGGGTTGGAAGAGAACTTCCTGGATGACAGCAGTGCAGAATAGTAGATGGTCTGGACTCAGTAAGAACGCTTAGGGAAGGAATCATCTTGAAACACTCTGACTACCTTTTTTTCAAGGCAAGGTTAAAAAAATCGACCTAGTTATTGACAGTTCATTAGCCTGATAAACTTGATGGATTTAGGACTTTCCAAACAATATTTTTACTTAATCTCCAAATTGATTAATTAGAAGTTGTGCATTTTTCTTGACAAAAGTTAGTAGTTTGCATTTCCAGAATTCTGCAGATGTATGATAGGAAAGTTTGAGAAGCATCAGGAAGTAAAAAAAAGGAAGTTTCTATTCTGTATTCAATGTCATGTGATAAACCATAATGGAAAAGAATGTAAAAATTATATATATATATATGTGTGTATCTATATATATGTATATAAGCATATTATATATGTATGTGTTTATATGTATATATGTCTACATATACATATGTGTGGGCTTCCTTGATAGCTCAATTGGTAAAGAATCTGCTTGTAATGCAAGATACCCCAGTTCGATTCTTGGGTTGGGAAGATCCACTAGAGAAGGGATAGGGTACCCACTCCAGTATTCTTGGGCTTCCCTGGTGGTTCAGCTGGTAAAAAATCACCTGCAAAGAGGGAGACCGGCATTCGATCCCTGGGATGGGAATATCCCCTGGAGAAGGGAAAGGCTACCCAATCCAGTATTCTGGCCTGGAGAATTCCATGGACTGTATAGTCCATGGGGTTGCAGAGTCAGACACAACTGAGTGACTTTTGCTTTCACTACACATAAGTGTGTGTGTGTATATATACATATGTACATATATACATTTATATGAATGTGTGTATATATATATGGGCTTCCCTGGTTGCTCAGATGGTAAAGCATCTGCCTGTAGTGCAGGAGACCCAGGTTCAATCCCTGTATACATACACAACTGAATCACTTTTCTCTATAGCAGAAAATAACAGAGCACTATAAATCAGCTATACTTCAATGAAAAAAAAGTTTCCAATTTTATGCCATCCTGGACTTACAGCCCCACAACAAACAAACTCTGTTATGTTAGTTTTCTGAGTGGCAATTTAAGGTATCCTGACTTATTGAAATGTAGATGTGCTATTTTGTACTTTATACTTTAATGTCAATGAATAATTTATGTATACACCCCCATCCTGTTGCAGATTATAGCTTTTCCTTCATATTTGTAAAGTTTTTTGTTGTTTTGTAAATCCAGCTTAGGGAGGTAGTATGAATCAGTTGAAAGAAATAAGGACTTATAATATTTGTAATCTCTAACAAAGCCTCTGTTTCCTCATCTGTAAAGTGAGGATTAATTAAGGTCATTTGCACAGGGATCTTTTGTTAAAGTCTGTCACACACTAGATGCTGAATGCATTAGGGCTCAGAGATCAGGAAGAAAATCAGACAGGGCAAATAGACCACTACAGCAATGTGATGCATGCTATGATATAAGTTGATCTAAGGAATTAGGAGACGTGAGGAAAAGCTTTATTGCTAAAAGGAAAGCTGAATTGTTTCTTGAAGGTTGGGTTGGATTTTGTCTGGAAAGTGAGATAAATGATTCCAGGAAGATGAGAAAGCATGCAGAAAGCATGGAAATGCAAACATGCTCTAAAATGTATGAGTTCTAAAATCATAGAGAAAAAGTAAGGTAGCCTTCATGTCTTCCCTGGTAGCTCAGATGGTAAAAGCATCTGCCTACAATGTGGGAAACCTGGGTTTGATCCCTGGGTGGGGAAGATCCTCGGAGTAGGAAATGGCAACCCAGTCCAGAACTCTTGCCTGGAAAATCCCATGGACAGAGGAGCCTGATAGGCTACAGTCCATGGGGTTGCGAAGAGTCAGACACGACTGAGCAACTTCATTTCACTTCAGAGACAGAAGTGCCTGCATGTACAATGGCTTTGTATGTTTAAGGAGCTAGAATGTGACAGTAGATACATTCATTCTGGTTTCAGTAAAAAGATGTGGAGTCACCTGTAGAGTGGACTTGAAATAAACCAAGACTAAATTTCATGACTTTGCAAGTGCTATATAAAGTGCAACTGGTCACCTTGCAACATCAGAAAACCTCCTCCCCTGGATCATTTAAAATACAATAAATGTCTATTTGTCAGGAATTATTCAGTCATAGTTGGAGTGGAGAAAAGAATAGATGTCTCCGGAGAGTCTTCACAATTACATGCTTAACTGCCTGCAATGCGGGAGACTCAGGTTCGATCCCTGGGTCAGGAAGCTTCTCCCTGGAGAAGGAAATGGCAACCCACTGCAATATTCTTTGAAGAATTCCACGGACCAAGGAGCCTGACAGGCTGCAGTCCACGGGGTTGCAAAAAGCCAGACGTGACTGAGCGACTAACACGTTCACTCTCAAAGGCAAATTGATGAGGATGAAAATTTTATAAAAGTTCATGATCTCAAATTCTTTAACAAGACATCCTTTACAGATTTCCCCTCAGTCATTTTAATGTATCTCTGTCTTGACTCTTTGGGATGCGGAAAGAAAAATACCATAGACTAGATGGCTTAAACAATAAATATTCATGTCTCACAATTTGGGTAGCTGGGAAATCCAAGGTCAAGGCAGCAGTGGAATCAGTGCCGTGTCTGATGAACACTGGCTTCCTCATTCACCGGTGGCCATTTTCTCTCTGTGTCCTTACATGGTGGAGAGATCTCTGGGGTCTTGATTAGAAGGCCACTCTCATGACCTAATCTCCTCCCAATGGCCACACCTCAAACACCATCACATTCAGGATTCAGTTTCAACATATGAATTTTGAGGTAGAGGAACACATTCCATTTATAGCAATCTCTATTACCTCTGGATGAAATAAAAATATTCCTTAGCTCTGCTTAGCAAGATTCTCCCAGTGTAGTCCCAACATTCTCTGCACTAGAAGTCTTTGCTCCAATCAACCTTATTTATTACTTACCTTCCCTTTCAAATCCCTGCCTTCATTCTAATCTCCCCCTTTCAGATGGACTTTCCATTCCTTTTTTCCCTTGGGTCTTTTGAAGACCCTACTCAAATCTTATAGATATCATATGAGATAAACAGATATAATCCTCTAAGCCACTTTTAGTAGTACACTGCACTATATCAAGTAAAATAGTTCTTTTGCACAGAACCAGTTCTTCCCAGAATATATATTACTAACAATATATTACTTTTCATTTTTGATTGATTTCCCTTCCGTTGGAATACAATTCCCTGCCTTGGAATACAACTAAGGTTGGATAACTCACTACTTAGGGAGTGTGGCAACATTTTGAATTTTTGGTATTCATTTCTTCACTGAGTACTTTTAAATCTTGAATTATTTACATGCTTAGGGGATTATCCTACATAAATATTATATACAACACTGACTATAGGACTCAAGCTTTCTTCTCTCTTTGGTAGGAGGTGGACATAATGCTTAGGCCTTAAAGAGCCACTGTGGTTTTTAAAAGGTCATATTTGGCCAGCCATAATATATTCTGTATGTCTTAAAGGAAAAGACAAGAAAATTCAGTAGACAGAACTCATTTTTTCTCATAAAAGATTCCATAAGGAGATATAACTTCTAAACTGCACAGATTTGGAAGAAGAGAAAAATCAGCATGATGGATTAAAAAAGTGAAAAAGTAACAAATTTTAGAAGCTAAGCCAGCTGAGAGTTTGTGAAAGTGCAAGTCACTCAGTCGTGTCTTTGTGACCCCATAGACTATCTAGACCACGGAATTCTCCAGGCCAGAATACTTGAGTGGGTAGACTTTCCCTTCTCCAGGGGATCCTCCCAATCCAGAGATTGAACCCAGGTCTCCCACATTACAGGCAGATTCTTTACCAGCTGAGCCACAATGGAAGCCCAAGAATACTGGAGTGGGTAGCCTATCCCTTCTCCAGCAGATCCTCCTGACCCAGTAATTGAACCAGGGTCTCCTGCATTACAGGCGGATTCTTTACCAACTGAGCTATCAGGGAAATCCTGAGAGTTTAACGACCAAGTAGAAGTAAATATACACCTAGCTCTCAACTAAAATATCTTAAGGGTTTGAAAAAATATTTTATGTTTTCCCTATCTTTACATCGGTGAACAAATGGCTGTAGGAAGTAGAATTATAATTAATAAACCATTGAGGGATAATCGTGTATTGAAAATGTCTAATTTTTTTATATATTTGATCTAAACATTTTAAGATAGACAATAAATATCCTTCTTTTTGGCCAACAATAATCAAGAATAGCAAACAAATCTTTCATGAAATATGAAAATAAATTGACAATATTCTAGTTAATTTTTTCTTTCTTAAAAAATTCTTTTTAGTTCTTTAGAAATTGATCTAGAGTCTCTAAAGCATAAAGAAGGCTTTGACTTGTAAAACATGGGAATTTTACTAAACTTCTTTCTAGAAGTTTAGTACAGTTAGTATTTTGAGCATTTTCTAGTATTGAAAATGTAAGACTCTTTCAACTATTTTGGCATTTTATGAAGATTGAAGATTGTCTATGGTCTCAGAAAATCATGTAATGTGTGTGTTAGTCACTCAGTCATGTGTGATGCTTTGCGACCCCATGGACTGTAACCCACCAGGCTCCTCTCTCCATGGGATTCTTTAGGCAAGAAAACTGGAGTGAGTTGCCATTCCCTTCTCCAGGGGTTTCTTCCCAACCCAGGGATCGAATCTGGGTCTCCTGCATTGCAGGCAGATTCTTTACCACTAGGCCACCCAAGAAACCAGTTCTTGCATATTTTCAGATAACTCAGATGGCCTTTTAATGAACATCTGGAACTATAATACAAATAAGGAAAATCTCATACTCAAGTTACACAAATGGCCAAAATTTCACAACCTGGGCATTTCTTTGTAAACAGCACTTGTTTAGTGAACTGGTGAACTAAAGTGTAAAAGATTTTAATAGATGTAATCATGTCAATGTGCTCAAATGTTTGAATCCTGAAAGCTCAGGTAGACTCAAGGGTCTTCCATTCCAGGTCCTCAGTATGAGAAGATAAGGAAATACACCACAATGTTATTAGAACTAGTGAATTAGTTTATATAGGATTCAAACCATGTTTTTCCTTAAAATTATATTTGAAATTAAAAANTAATATATTTGATCTAAACATTTTAAGATAGACAATAAATATCCCTCTTTTTGGCCAACAATAATCAAGAATAGCAAACAAATCTTTCATGAAATATGAAAATAAATTGACAATATTCTAGTTAATTTTTTCTTTCTTAAAAAATTCTTTTTAGTTCTTTAGAAATTGATCTAGAGTCTCTAAAGCATAAAGAAGGCTTTGACTTGTAAAACATGGGAATTTTACTAAACTTCTTTCTAGAAGTTTAGTAGTATTTTGAGCATTTTCTAGTATTGAAAATGTAAGACTCTTTCAACTATTTTGGCATTTTATGAAGATTGAAGATTGTCTATGGTCTCAGAAAATCATGTAATGTGTGTGTTAGTCACTCAGTCATGTGTGATGCTTTGCGACCCCATGGACTGTAACCCACCAGGCTCCTCTCTCCATGGGATTCTTTAGGCAAGAAAACTGGAGTGAGTTGCCATTCCCTTCTCCAGGGGTTTCTTCCCAACCCAGGGATCGAATCTGGGTCTCCTGCATTGCAGGCAGATTCTTTACCACTAGGCCACCCAAGAAACCAGTTCTTGCATATTTTCAGATAACTCAGATGGCCTTTTAATGAACATCTGGAACTATAATACAAATAAGGAAAATCTCATACTCAAGTTACACAAATGGCCAAAATTTCACAACCTGGGCATTTCTTTGTAAACAGCACTTGTTTAGTGAACTGGTGAACTAAAGTGTAAAAGATTTTAATAGATGTAATCATGTCAATGTGCTCAAATGTTTGAATCCTGAAAGCTCAGGTAGACTCAAGGGTCTTCCATTCCAGGTCCTCAGTATGAGAAGATAAGGAAATACACCACAATGTTATTAGAACTAGTGAATTAGTTTATATAGGATTCAAACCATGTTTTTCCTTAAAATTATATTTGAAATTAAAAATGCATTGTTCTTCACATATTATTACAGGTAACTGTGGGATTGTTTCAACCCAAAGTCTCCAATAATAGGACCATACCTATATAGCAGCTTTTTCTATATGGACAGCATATGGTTACTCTCATCTCTGGTTTTCATTTAGCAATATAAAAGAGCTTCCATTATTAGGTTTTGCAGATGAAAAACCAGAACAGATTCTTAGTGCCAAGTATGGTTTCAAATGTGACCCTGGATATTGCAATCCTAAAGTTAGACGCATAGACCTCCATAACTTTCTTGCAATTAACTCTAAAACTCCTTAGGAGTCCAGTCGTTCTGTTTGATAATCAGTCCCATTTGTTCCACAGATAAATTGATTTCCACCTAATCTGGGAGACACAAGGTGTTTATTTCAGGGTATCCTCTCTGCTATCATTTCCCCTCAACTTGAAGATGGCTATTAATGGTTTTCCTAGAATCCATCACTCCCTCAGGGTTCAATAAGGAATTTTTGTTTCAGTAAAGAGCCAAGTCCTGCCACTAGCTGCTTCCAGCTTGGCCTTGCACAGTCCATTCAGGCTTTTCTGATCTCGGAGCAAGAGGACATTTCTTCACTGTGGATTTTCTTGAAACTGACTTTCAATAGTGATGATGCTGGTAGTGATGATGTCATTTGATGACCAAAATCTCCTACAGTGTTTACTTTAGCTATTAAAAATCAGGAGTTATAATGTTTTAGTTTCCCAAGGCCAAGGTGAAGCCTCAAGTTGTCCAGGAAACATGGCTTCTCTCAGGATCAATACCAAGAGCACGTTTTTTGTTTTTTGTTTCCTCTGAAAATATATTCTTTTGGCAAAATAATATTCATTGCACAAATGAAAATGATTAAAATGCTAACCATTGTTAGCACTTTGGTGAACATCTTTTCAAACATTTCTATAAGCATATATGTGCATGTGTGTATATGTTTTTTTATATAAGTAGAATCATGCTATGCATTTTGTTTTCTAGTTTGCCATTTCACCCAACTATATTAAGTAGACTGATTTCCATGTTAGTAAAAAAGTTTATGTATTATTGTTATGGGTTCTCTATTTTGTGCATGCACCATGTTTGATTAAATGTTCTATGGAAGTATATTCTCTTATGAATAATATTGCAATGAATATCTTATGCAACATTTTCCATCTTGTATGATTAGATCTTAGTTTGAAATCCTATAGTAGGGTAAGTAGCAGGGTCAAGGCATATAAGCATCTGATATTGGATATATGTGTTCAAATTGGCCTCTGGAAATATCCTCCTATTTATGTATGAGTATATGCTTGTTGTACATCAAGCAAAAGCACATCTTTTCACTCATACACATTAAATACTGAGATTTAATAATGTTTTAAGTCTTTTTCTATATTGTTAACAAAAATAATATTGCATTGTTTGAATATCAGTGAGATTGAACACTACTGCACACTTACTAACTGTATTTCTTCATTTACAAATTGCCTCTTTACCCATCTTCACTTTGCTGACAGAGGTCCACATAGTGAAAGCTATGGTTTTTCCAGTAATCATGTACAGATGTTACAGCTGGACCATAAAAATGGCTGAGCACTGAAGAATTCACACTTTCCAAATGTGATGATGGAGAAGACTCTTGAGAGTCCCTTGGACAGTAAAGAGATCAAAAGTCAATCCTAAACGAAATCAACACTGAATATTCACTGGAAGGACTGTTACTAAGGCTCCAATACTTTGGCCACCTGATGCAAAGAGACTATTCATTGGAAAAGACTCTCATGCTGGGAACGACTGAAGACAAGAGAAAAAGGGGGCAGCAGAGGATGAGATGATTTGATGGCATCACCAAATCAATGAACATGAGTTTGAGCAAACTCAGGGAGATAGTGAAGGACAGGGAAGCCTGGCACGCTGCAGTCTATAGGGTCTTAAAAAGTCAGATACGACTTACTGTCTGAACACCACCACCCATCTTCCTCTCGGACGTCTCTCCGTTCTTTATAGNAGGATCAATACCAAGAGCACGTTTTTTGTTTTTTGTTTCCTCTGAAAATATATTCTTTTGGCAAAATAATATTCATTGCACAAATGAAAATGATTAAAATGCTAACCATTGTTAGCACTTTGGTGAACATCTTTTCAAACATTTCTATAAGCATATATGTGCATGTGTGTATATGTTTTTTTATATAAGTAGAATCATGCTATGCATTTTGTTTTCTAGTTTGCCATTTCACCCAACTATATTAAGTAGACTGATTTCCATGTTAGTAAAAAAGTTTATGTATTATTGTTATGGGTTCTCTATTTTGTGCATGCACCATGTTTGATTAAATGTTCTATGGAAGTATATTCTCTTATGAATAATATTGCAATGAATATCTTATGCAACATTTTCCATCTTGTATGATTAGATCTTAGTTTGAAATCCTATAGTAGGGTAAGTAGCAGGGTCAAGGCATATAAGCATCTGATATTGGATATATGTGTTCAAATTGGCCTCTGGAAATATCCTCCTATTTATGTATGAGTATATGCTTGTTGTACATCAAGCAAAAGCACATCTTTTCACTCATACACATTAAATACTGAGATTTAATAATGTTTTAAGTCTTTTTCTATATTGTTAACAAAAATAATATTGCATTGTTTGAATATCAGTGAGATTGAACACTACTGCACACTTACTAACTGTATTTCTTCATTTACAAATTGCCTCTTTACCCATCTTCACTTTGCTGACAGAGGTCCACATAGTGAAAGCTATGGTTTTTCCAGTAATCATGTACAGATGTTACAGCTGGACCATAAAAATGGCTGAGCACTGAAGAATTCACACTTTCCAAATGTGATGATGGAGAAGACTCTTGAGAGTCCCTTGGACAGTAAAGAGATCAAAAGTCAATCCTAAACGAAATCAACACTGAATATTCACTGGAAGGACTGTTACTAAGGCTCCAATACTTTGGCCACCTGATGCAAAGAGACTATTCATTGGAAAAGACTCTCATGCTGGGAACGACTGAAGACAAGAGAAAAAGGGGGCAGCAGAGGATGAGATGATTTGATGGCATCACCAAATCAATGAACATGAGTTTGAGCAAACTCAGGGAGATAGTGAAGGACAGGGAAGCCTGGCACGCTGCAGTCTATAGGGTCTTAAAAAGTCAGATACGACTTACTGTCTGAACACCACCTCCCATCTTCCTCTCGGACGTCTCTCCGTTCTTTATAGATACTTATAATATATGCTTCCAATTCTGTAGCTTGTATTTAAATTTTTGCTTATTTTTCTGTAAAGAAGTTTTTGACTTGTTTGACTTAAACTTGAAGTAGGCACATTTTTGTTGTTGTTGTTGATAAAATGTATCAGCTGTTTCCTTTTGCTCTTTCCAATCTTTATNCCATCTTCCTCTCGGACGTCTCTCCGTTCTTTATAGGTATTTATAATATATGCTTCCAATTCTATAGCTTGTATTTAAATTTTTGCTTATTTTTCTGTAAAGAAGTTTTTGACTTGTTTGACTTAAAACTTGAAGTAGGCACATTTTTGTTGTTGTTGTTGATAAAATGTATCAGCTGTTTCCTTTTGCTCTTTCCAATCTTTATTACAGTCTTAGAAAACCTTTGCCAACCACATTAATAGATTTACATCTTTTGCTTTTGCTGTTCATCAAATGCTGTCTTAAATTATTTGCTATTCTTTTCATGCATTGTACCATGTTTCCAAGTAGATCATTGGTCAAGGAGTAGATGTTATCTTGTTTCCCATAGAAAAAAATCCTATCTTATCCCCTTTAATATGAAAGTGATTGGTGGAGCCCTTCATTCAAAAAATATATTTATAGCTAGCACCTGGTATTGTTGCAAATATGGCAAAAAGGGTATTTTTATCTTCTTTTGGTTGGGCTTTAAATTATTATAATCATTTTGGAGGAAAGCTGGTAATATACTTCAAAAGCCTTTAAGATATAATTTTATTGCTCAAAAATAATTCCTAATGAGAGGTACATGGACAAATAAATATACTAGAGGAATACATTTCTTCATAGATTTATTTATGGCAATAAAAAACTGAGAAATATCCCTAGTGGTATTATTGTAATGCACTGTATAATGTAGGAAATATTTATAGATTCTTACACTGTAACATTATCAAAATAGTATGGTTAAAGAAAATCACTTTTACAAGTTCTTGATGCAACGCTAAATTAAATTTTTTTTTAAATTTTATTTCATCTTACAATTATTATATGCCCATCATAGGGGAACTTCATATGGTATAGAAGGGAATCATTTGGGAAGTTAAACTCTTTTTTTTCACCACTTTCTCCAAATCCATTCCCCAGAAATAATCCTTAATAGTTTCTTTATCTGGTGCAAGCTTTTATGTTTTAAATAATGCAAGTATATACATCTCTGCTTCCTGATTTTTTTTTCTGAAACCTTAGGAAGCATTTTCACTGCTTCCTAGTCCTTCTCCATTTCTCTTACAAAGAAGATCAGAAACATCCCCAGAATATATCTAAAAGTGTGTCTTCTTATTTTATTTCATCCAACTCTCCTTGGAATAGGATGAAGGTGACTCATTTAACCCAAAGACTGATGTATGTCTTCTGCTCTGAGCTATTTTATTCCAGTATTTCTTCATTGTTTATCTTTTGTTCTGGAATTCTTACTGTTAATACATAAGAGTGGAAGCAGATGGGTAAAGTCTCTATTTTATATTCTTAGTAATATTTTAATTTCTTATTTCACTCTTGGCAATGGGAAATTTATTTATTATCTTCCAATACCCCCCAAATCAATTTTTAGCCATCTGTATTTTTATATAACCTATTCATTGAATTTTGGGGGAATCTATCTTCTTTTCCAAGAATTCTTGTTATTCTTTGGTTTTAACCACACCATCTGGTCTTTTTGTTGTTATTTAGTTGCTGAGTCATTGCTGAGTCATATCTAACACTTTGTGACCCTATAGACTGTAGCCTACCAGGCCTCTCTGTCCATAGGATTTCCCAGGCAAAAAAGTGGGTTGCCATTTCCTTCTCTAGGGAGTATTACCAACTGAGGTATTGAACCCGAGTCTCGTGCACTAGCAGGAGGATTCTTTACCACTGAGTCACCAGGGAAGCCCCATTTTATTATAGCAATGCCTAAATTGAGAATGTGGCCTCAGGAATGAACAGGAAGATGAATAAAATGGCAAATCTTGAGGGAAATTCAACAGAACTGGGGGAGCCTGGATCTGAGACTTGAGGGAGAGGAACCCTCTCTAATGTGTTGTCCAAGTTCAGCGAGAGCTCTGCCTTTTCAAGTAGGTAAAGGTATCAGGCTTACTAGCTTTGAATTCTTAAGTGTCTGGCTCAGAGTCTACTGATCTGGGGAGTGAAATAAAGGACATCTGATGGACACTTTTAAAAAGTAGCAGGCAAGGGTGATACACAAAGAAGGGGCATTTACTTCCGGAAAGTGGCAAAGTCTTAGTAGGTGGGTATCTTCTGGGGATAAGAAGTAACATTTTAGATTAAGAGAAGAAACACATAGAGATAGGACAACAAGAGAAATGATGATGTGGTGATGGTGATTGCAGCTACTATCATTCACCAAACATCACCCACGTGCCCAAGAAGTATGGTCCAAACACTGGCCACGTGACCAGGCACCAGGGGCAAGTAGATATCTATATCTGATTGCAGTCTCACATGGCCATAATAGGTATTTTTTCCCCATCATTTATTAACATAATACAACTGAATGTTCAAAAGCAAACAGCAATAGCTAAGAAAGCTGATTTCCTTAATGCCAGTATATCTTGCTCTTGAATGCTACCTGTTCTTCCTCAAGTTACCCGGCTTGGCTAGAATAAGCATAATATGACTGTAAGTGAGGAAAGGATAGTAAATGATTTTGTAGGCCATGTTCAGAAATGGAGATTTTATTTATCAGGCAATGAGCAGTAACCCCTGAGCAGAGGAAAGTTACAAACATGGATTTTCTTGCTTAGGCTATGCTAGTGGATTGGTTTTGGAGTAGTAGAAAATCAGAAGGCTAATTAGGATTTGTTGCAGAGCTGATGGAGAAATCATAAGGTTTGAGATTAAAACTGTATAGCAGGAATAGTCATAAGAGATTTGATTTAAGTCATACCTGAATGGTCTAGCAGGAATAAAGATGAGGAAATTGTATGTAAGAGGTCAGTGGAGAAGACAGAAAACTTGGCTGTATCACAGAAAAGTAAAATCACCTAGAACCAGGGGATAAGCTTAGGGACTCTTGGAAATGTGAACTGCTACACTGAGAAATGTCCAGAAGCGTCATCGGCTTGAACACTCTTCTGTTGATTTTCTGTTGATGACTAGAATGTCCACCTTGCCTACCTCAGTAGACATATTTAATGTGCAATTTTCTGTAATGATTCCTTGCTGCTGCTGCTAAGTCGCTTCAGTCGTGTCTGACTCTGTGCAACCCCAGAGAAGGCAGC
>SJYW01005247.1:383284-401243 GCA_006410735.1 Raphicerus campestris | reverse complement strand
AAACTTGAAGTAGGCACATTTTTGTTGTTGTTGTTGATAAAATGTATCAGCTGTTTCCTTTTGCTCTTTCCAATCTTTATTACAGTCTTAGAAAACCTTTGCCAACCACATTAATAGATTTACATCTTTTGCTTTTGCTGTTCATCAAATGCTGTCTTAAATTATTTGCTATTCTTTTCATGCATTGTACCATGTTTCCAAGTAGATCATTGGTCAAGGAGTAGATGTTATCTTGTTTCCCATAGAAAAAAATCCTATCTTATCCCCTTTAATATGAAAGTGATTGGTGGAGCCCTTCATTCAAAAAATTTATTTATAGCTAGCACCTGGTATTGTTGCAAATATGGCAAAAAGGGTATTTTTATCTTCTTTTGGTTGGGCTTTAAATTATTATAATCATTTTGGAGGAAAGCTGGTAATATACTTCAAAAGCCTTTAAGATATAATTTTATTACTCAAAAATAATTCCTAATGAGAGGTACATGGACAAATAAATATACTAGAGGAATACATTTCTTCATAGATTTATTTATGGCAATAAAAAACTGAGAAATATCCCTAGTGGTATTATTGTAATGCACTGTATAATGTAGGAAATATTTATAGATTCTTACACTGTAACATTATCAAAATAGTATGGTTAAAGAAAATCACTTTTACAAGTTCTTGATGCAACGCTAAATTAAATTTTTTTTTAAATTTTATTTCATCTTACAATTATTATATGCCCATCATAGGGGAACTTCATATGGTATAGAAGGGAATCATTTGGGAAGTTAAACTCTTTTTTTTCACCACTTTCTCGAAATCCATTCCCCAGAAATAATCCTTAATAGTTTCTTTATCTGGTGCAAGGTTTTATGTTTTAAATAATGCAAGTATATACATCTCTGCTTCCTGATTTTTTTTTTCTGAAACCTTAGGAAGCGTTTTCACTGCTTCCTAGTCCTTCTCCATTTCTCTTACAAAGAAGATCAGAAACATCCCCAGAATATATCTAAAAGTGTGTCTTCTTATTTTATTTCATCCAACTCTCCTTGGAATAGGATGAAGGTGACTCATTTAACCCAAAGACTGATGTATGTCTTCTGCTCTGAGCTATTTTATTCCAGTATTTCTTCATTGTTTATCTTTTGTTCTGGAATTCTTACTGTTAATACATAAGAGTGGAAGCAGATGGGTAAAGTCTCTATTTTATATTCTTAGTAATATTTTAATTTCTTATTTCACTCTTGGCAATGGGAAATTTATTTATTATCTTCCAATACCCCCCAAATCAATTTTTAGCCATCTGTATTTTTATATAACCTATTCATTGAATTTTGGGGGAATCTATCTTCTTTTCCAAGAATTCTTGTTATTCTTTGGTTTTAACCACACCATCTGGTCTTTTTGTTGTTATTTAGTTGCTGAGTCATTGCTGAGTCATACCTAACACTTTGTGACCCTATAGACTGTAGCCTACCAGGCCTCTCTGTCCATAGAATTTCCCAGGCAAAAAAGTGGGTTGCCATTTCCTTCTCTAGGGAGTATTCCCAACTGAGGTATTGAACCCGAGTCTCGTGCACTAGCAGGAGGATTCTTTACCACTGAGTCACCAGGGAAGCCCCATTTTATTATAGCAATGCCTAAATTGAGAATGTGGCCTCAGGAATGAACAGGAAGATGAATAAAATGGCAAATCTTGAGGGAAATTCAACAGAACTGGGGGAGCCTGGATCTGAGACTTGAGGGAGAGGAACCCTCTCTAATGTGTTGTACAAGTTCAGCGAGAGCTCTGCCTTTTCAAGTAGATAAAGGTCTCAGGCTTACTAGCTTTGAATTCTTAAGTGTCTGGCTCAGAGTCTACTGATCTGGGGAGTGAAATAAAGGACATCTGATGGACACTTTTAAAAAGTAGCAGGCAAGGGTGATACACAAAGAAGGGGCATTTACTTCCGGAAAGTGGCAAAGTCTTAGTAGGTGGGTATCTTCTGGGGATAAGAAGTAACATTTTAGATTAAGAGAAGAAACACATAGAGATAGGACAACAAGAGAAATGATGATGTGGTGATGGTGATTGCAGCTACTATCATTCACCAAACATCACCCACGTGCCCAAGAAGTATGGTCCAAACACTGGCCACGTGACCAGGCACCAGGGGCAAGTAGATATCTATATCTGATTGCAGTCTCACATGGTCATAATAGGTATTTTTTCCCCATCATTTATTAACATAATACAACTGAATGTTCAAAAGCAAACAGCAATAGCTAAGAAAGCTGATTTCCTTAATGCCAGTATATCTTGCTCTTGAATGCTACCTGTTCTTCCTCAAGTTACCCGGCTTGGCTAGAATAAGCATAATATGACTGTAAGTGAGGAAAGGATAGTAAATGATTTTGTAGGCCATGTTCAGAAATGGAGATTTTATTTATCAGGCAATGAGCAGTAACCCCTGAGCAGAGGAAAGTTACAAACATGGATTTTCTTGCTTAGGCTATGCTAGTGGATTGGTTTTGGAGTAGTAGAAAATCAGAAGGCTAATTAGGATTTGTTGCAGAGCTGATGGAGAAATCATAAGGTTTGAGATTAAAACTGTATAGCAGGAATAGTCATAAGAGATTTGATTTAAGTCATACCTGAATGGTCTAGCAGGAATAAAGATGAGGAAATTGTATGTAAGAGGTCAGTGGAGAAGATGGAAAACTTGGCTGTATCACAGAAAAGTAAAATCACCTAGAACCAGGGGATAAGCTTAGGGACTCTTGGAAATGTGAACTGCTACACTGAGAAATGTCCAGAAGCGTCATCGGCTTGAACACTCTTCTGTTGATTTTCTGTTGATGACTAGAATGTCCACCTTGCCTACCTCAGTAGACATATTTAATGTGCAATTTTCTGTAATGATTCCTTGCTGCTGCTGCTAAGTCGCTTCAGTCGTGTCTGACTCTGTGCAACCCCAGAGAAGGCAGCCCACCAGGCTCCCCCGTCCCTGGGATTCTCCAGGCAAGAACACTGGAGTGGGTTGCCATTTCCTTCTCCAATGCATGAAAGTGAAAAGTGAAAGTGAAGTTGCTCAGTCGTGTCCGACTCCTAGCGACCCCATAGACTGCAGCCCACCAGGCTCCTCCATGCATGGGATTTTCCAGGCAAGAGTACTGGAGTGGGTTGCCATTCAAGTGAAATAAATTAAAAATTCAAAATAGTAAAACAGGAGTTCATACTTCATCAGAATGGGATGAAAAGAAGACACCTCAATATAATAAAGACTATATATGATAAACCCAAAGCTAGCTCAGTGGTGGGAAGTTAAAAGCTTTTCCTCTAGGATCAAGAATAAGACGTGGATTCCCACTCACCCCACTCTTATTTTAGCATAGTTCCAGAAGTCCTAGCTAGAACAACCAGGAAAGACAGAGAAATAAAAGATATCTAAATGTAAAAAAGAAGTAAAATTGTTATTTGAAGATTACATAATTTTACATATAAACAATCCCAAAGACTCCCCCCCAAAAAACTGTTGAAACTAATCAATGAATTTGGCAAAATTGCAGGATATAAAATCAATATACAGAAATCAGTTGTATTTCTATACTCTGACAGATCTGAAAAAGAAATGAAAAAAAAAATTCATTAACAAATGTTAGAAACAATGACAAACCTATGAAAAACTTTAACCACAGGAGTGAAAGTTAGAAAACTCCAAAAATTTTGAAAGAAACTGAATATAAAATAAATGAAAAGATATCTTGTATTCATGGGCTGGAAGAATTACTTTTGCTTAAATGTTCATTCTCCCAAAGTCATCTATAGATTTAACACAATCTCTATTTAAATTTCAATGGTATTTTCTGGAAAATTTTTTGAAAATTCTAAAATGTGTATAGAACAAAATACTCCCAATACTCAAAGCAAACATGAGAAAGAAGAAGAAAGCATCACACTTCCTGATTTCAAACTATACCACTAAGCACAAAGAAAACAGTATGGCACTGGCACAAAACTCAACACAGACCATGGAGCAGGATAGACAGCACGTAATGNCTCCCAATACTCAAAGGAAACATGAGAAAGAAGAAGAAAGCATCACACTTCCTGATTTCAAACTATACCACAAAGCACACAGAAAACAGTATGGCACTGGCACAAAACTCAACACAGACCATGGAGCAGGATAGACAGCACGTAATGAACCCCCCATCAGCTAACACCTCAGCTAATACCTAGCAGGAGAGCTAAAGACGCCCCGTGGGCAAAGCAGCGTCTCTTCATCAGATGGTGTTGAGAAAACCAGAGAAACACATGTAGAAAAATAAAGTTGGACCTATATTTTATCCCACTCCCCCAAATTAACTCAGAATGGACCAAAGATTGAAACATAAGATCTGATGTCATAAAAGTCCTACAGAAAAGAAGGTGGGGGGAAGCTACAAACATTGATCTTCACAATTGTTTTTTGGATCTGACACCAGCAAAAGTACAAATGACAAAAGCAAAAAAGGCTTCTGTATAGCAAAAAAACCAGTTAACAAACTAAAATATAACCTAGAAAATGTAAGAAAATATTTGCAAACAGTACATAAGATGAGGGGTCAATATTTAAATATATAAGAAACTCTTACAATATAATAACAATAAACAATCCAGTTTAAAGAATGGCCAAAGGAACTAAGTTGATATTTTTTTACAAAGAGCACAACCAAATGGCCAGTGGTCACTAATCATCAAGGAAATGCAAATCGAAACCACAGTGAGCTATCACCTCATACCTGTGACCTCATGAGACAGTCAGTGCGCCTCAGTGGATGAATGAACAACAAGATGTGATATAAAATATTAATATTACATATATATATTGTGAGATATATATATGAATATTATTCAGCTATGAGAAAGAAGAAAATCTTTCCATGGATGGCACTTGAAAGCATTATATTTAGCTAAATAAGTCAGATAAAGATAAATACTATGTGATATCACTTATACGTAGAATCTATAAAAGCCAAACTCATAAAAACAGAGTAGAATGGCAGTTAGTAGAGGACAAGGGTGGGAAAATAAGAGAGATATTTTTTAAGGGTACAAACTTGCAGCTAAATAAGTCCTGCAGACCTAATGGACAGTATGGTGATTATAAACAATAATACCGTATCATAAATATAGACGTTCCAATCAGTTCAGTTCAGTCATTCAATAATGTCTGACTCTTTGCGACCTCATGGACTGCAGCACCCCAGGCTTCCCTGTCCATCACCAACTCCCAAACTCATGTTCATCAAGTTATTGATGTCTTCAATCATCTCATTCTCTGTCATCCCGTCTCCTCCTACCTTCAATCTTTCTCAGCATCAGGGTCTTTTCCAATGAGTCAGTTCTTAGCATTAGGTGGCCAAAGTTGCAATACCAAGAACTTAATTATTCCCACCCTCCCAAAAAGAAATGATAATTATGTGAGGTGATAAAGTTGCCAGCTAATGCTACAGTGGTAATTGAAATATATAGATGTATCAAATTGACATGTTGCATACCCTAAACTTACACAGCATTGTATGTCAAATATATTTCAAGAGCCCCACAAAACCCACAGGGTTTTATAATGGCTATTTATTGTGTAATAAATATATTCTTCCCTCTAATGTATAATTTTACACTAATTATGCAGTCAATAATACCAGGATCTTACCACTGCCTGCTAAGACTCATTGCAGCATAAAACACTTTGAATAGTCTATATGGTTGCTTTATTTCTCTGTGTAGTACCTTGTTGAATACCTCTCATCACTCAAAATACATTGGATGTGGATTTTTAAAATGCTGCTTTTGACTCAATAACGTGTCAACAGGGTCAATAATGCCTACTGTATCCTAGGAACCTTAGCAACTAGCCAGATACCTAATCCAAGTTTTACCTTTTTCTCCTTTTGTTCTAGCTGGCTAGCCATCCGTCCTCCTCTGCTAGTTTTGGCAAGATGATAATAAATGGAGGTGATGGAAATGACCAGCAGTGCAGTTACAGCTTACTGGGCAGGTCAATGCGGGAGACCACGCATAGGATCTCATAAAGTACAGGGGAAGGCAACAGTTGTGAGACTGCGTCATTACCACCAAGGAGAGGATGCGTTCACTGGACTGCAACCCACACATGCGCAAGAAGAAGCAATCGGTTGGCCAGACACCAGTCCCAGTCCTGATGGCCCTTGAGGTCTGGCCTCTGATTTCCTCTCCTCTCCTCTCCGGCTTTCGGGTGTCCCTGGTGAGGAGACTTTGTCAAGAAGTTCCTCACGAACACATCTGTACACGCTGACGCTGTTGGCTACCTAAACGAATTTTTTCGGCAGTAGAATGAGGTGCATTTAACAATTCAGCTTTCATTGGCATTTTCTTTTCAAGATTTTCCCTCACCATCCTAAATGCAAGTGATAAATTTGAAGGTCAGAGCGGCTTCCGGTGAAGTGAACAGGCTGTCTTCCAAAGCCTTCATAAAAGTGACTCATTTAAGCAGCGGGACACTTTCTTGAGATGTTGGGGACTTTGAAATGGATTTTGCTCCTGTAAAATTGGTAATGCTTGCAACAATGCAGAGATCTCTTACCACAATAAACAAGGCAATTAATGTGTCTTTAATTTGCATCTAAACCAAAGAGAAAGGGTGCGTTTATTCCATGTGACATGTAGACGAATTTTTCTTTAAAAACAAAGTTTCATGCTGTGACTACAATTAGTGTAATTGTCAGCTCTTCTCTAAAAACAAATATGTATTAAGAGAAATGCCAGCGTTGTGCCCTCCTCTGGTGTGAAAATGAGACAATCAAAATCTATTGTAATTACCTCAGTGATATTATAATTAGCAACGATTAAGTTATTCCATGCTGCTTTTTTCCTCTTGGCTACAATTAAAAAAGTATATATCTTTCTGCAGCATGTTACTGCTGATCATTTTACCTCAATACATGACTGGTAAGTGGATAAATTAGAAGTAATTTTAAAGCACAACTCCGTTAAAACATATATCTTTCTATTTAACTGCCTTAACCCTGTAGGTTCATCTGTCTTCTTTGCTGCTTGGTAAAAAAAAAAGAACTTCCTCCCTGGCTTCTTCCTGGGAGAAGAAGGCTTCCTCCCTGGTCAGAAATCAAATGTGCGTTTTCTTTGTTTGTCTTTTAATTACAGATAGCTGAGTGATATGATTAATCATTCAGTTCTTGCCAGGCATACCCACCTAGCTTCAAATCTCTGTCTTGGTCAAGAACCAGGTTTTAAAACAAATTGCTGAAAAGCCAGCCAGCTGTACCATCACAGAAAGGAAAGGTCCTGAGTAAATGCACGCCTTTTTAGTTGGGTTAGGAGAAAAAGTGAATTAGGCCATAATTGCAAAGTCTTTTATATATTATTAAACAGATTCTTTTTCCCTCATAGATACTTTCCTGTCCTATCTTCCTACTTACCATCAATGCGGAAAATGAGTTCATGAGAAAATGAGGATTTGATTACAGTTTGAAACTTTATTCAGTTTGTAGACAAGAGGTGGTTATGGTGTAACCTTTGTCCAAAAAACTTAAATAAATAAATACATAAACAACAGGTTTCAAATGGAGTCACTCGTGCTAAGCCCATGTCACCAACGCGAGACTAAGGACCTAACATAATTGCATTTTCAACCTCCCCACCCTGGGATGTCATCTTCACGAACCAGTCTGGAATCTCTTGGTCAGCATGAGAGAGGGGTCTGCCTGGGAGACCTCATCCAAGTCCTAAAGGGACGGGGGCCCTGCCTGAAACAAGCCCCTCTTTCCTTGCCTGGTCCATAAAAGTTTTTTATTTTGTACAAGTCTTAGGACTCCTTTCTGTTGAACTCAATGGGATACTGTCCAGTCCATGAGTTGTTAATGAGATAGGTTAATTTTTAAGAATTTGGGGTATTGTGGGAATGTTAAATAATAAATGCTGGAGTTCTAAGTCCTACGAAATAATGAAAATATTTAGGACTATTTCCAAGGAGTTCCAGTCCTGGCATCCTTTTTACAAGGCCAACTTCATGGGTGTGTGACCTCTGCAGTGATTTGGAAGGGCAATGCACTCATTAGATGATCTGCAGTAACCGTCTTGAAATTCTTAATCATCTTTTGAGCAAGGGACCCTGCATTTTCATTTTGCTTTGGGTGCTGCAAATTATGAAGCCCATGGTGCCTTCCTATTTTTCCACCCTTCCTATAGCAATGGAACGAAGTTCAGTGCTCAGCAGCAATTCTGCCTTTCATCTGGAGGGGTTTGAGTGATATTGCTCACAATCAGTGTGTCACATCGACCACCCCAGATGACATGTTCTGGACTTCTATCCTTCAGCTATACTAGAATGACATTCTTGCAGGGGATGGCGAGGGAATATATGCAAATAATTTTATTCCAAACACTTGTTCTTACTATCTTCTAAGGCACATTTAACTTGTGCACACAAGCCGGTTGAAAAAAAAATCATAAAAAATCCCACGTAGTTTAATATCACACACACATGCATACATCAGCTGTGAACAGAGGCTGTTCAGACCCAGACACTGTTACATGTCTCCCACAGTGCTAGTGATGAGCTTGTTCAACTCCTGTCGTGCTATGAAGCACCGCTCCTGTTTGCATTTATCCTCACCTGCTGACGACAGGTGGGAACTGGAAAGCCCTGGTGCTCCACTATGCCCATCAGTGCCTTTGCTTACAAAGCGGCACCCTCAAGAGTGAGCTGCTGGGACGCTTGACTGTCTCTGAGTACCTCTTACCCCTCCACAGCTCTGTTACTCTGAGTCTTGTTTAATACTTCTTATTTATTAGCTAGTTAACAGTTCTCTTAGTCCATTGAATGCTGCTTTGCTGGGAGAACTGGGACTGGAGCCTGGGAAAGAAGACACTTCTGCCTTCTAGTACTTCTGAAGTCATGTGAGAGGCAAGGAAAGGAGATGGTTCCACTCACCTAGAACACACAGGAGTCCACCTGGTGTGAGGGACCATGGTTTATTTGGAGATGGAATTAAAGTTTATGGAGTGAAAAGGTCAGGCAGCCAGTTTATCAGACTTCCATGGAGTGATCTTCCTTCTTTCAGAACATAACATGTTCCCTTAGTGAAGTGAAGTTGCTCAGTCATGTCCAACTCTTTGTGACCCCGTGGACTGTAGCCTACTAAGCTCCTCTGTCCATGGGATTTTCCCTGCAATAGTACTGGAGCGGATTGCCATTTCCTTCTCCAGGGAATCTTCCCGACCCAGGGATCGAACCCAGAGCCACCAGGGAAGTCCAGCATGTTCCCAGATGTCGTTTTTTCATGTCAGGGATCCTCCCTGACTGCCTGCCTCCCTGGGACCCACAGCCTTTCACTTCTCTCTCTGCAAAAAAAACATATTTGGTCTCTGTTCTGTCCATTTTCTTAGGGGTTAAGAACACTAGTGATCATTAAATTACTAAATCAAACAAGATCTTCTTCTCTGGGCATCATGAAGTTTATTGAATAGTAGTTGCTTCTTCACTCTAAAGTAAATATGTACTACATGGCTGATGTCTGCTCTTCTCCATGCTAAAAGTTCTCTTTGCTTTCAAGCTGCTATGAAAGAAGCTTGGATCCCTTAAGAAAGCTGAGTGCCGAAGAATTGATTCTTTTGAACTGTAGTGTTGGAGAAGAGGGTCCCTTGGACTGCAAGGAGATCAAACCAGTCCATCCTAAAGGAAATCAGTTCTGAATATTCATTGGAAGGACTGATGCTGAAGCTGAAACTCCAATACTTTGACCACCTGATACGAAGAACTGACTCATTTGAAAAGACCCTGATGCTAGGAAAGATTGAAGGTGGGAGGAGAAAGGGNTGAAATCAGTTCTGAATATTCATTGGAAGGACTGATGCTGAAGCTGAAACTCCAATACTTTGACCACCTGATATGAAGAACTGACTCATTTGAAAAGACCCTGATGCTAGGAAAGACTGAAGGTGGGAGGAGAAAGGGATAACAGAGGATGATATGGTTGGATGGCATCACTGAGACTCAATGGGTATGAGTTTAGGTAAACTCCAGGAGTTGGCAATGGACAGGGAGGCCGGGCGTGCTGCAGTCCATGGGGTTGCAAAGAGTNTTCTCCAGGTAAGAACACTGGACTGGGTTGCCATTTCCTTCTCCAATGCATGAAAGTGAAAAGTGAAAGTAAAGTCGCTCAGTCATGTCTGACTCTTAGTGACCCCGTGGACTGCAGTCCATCAGGCTCCTCCGTCCATGGGAGTTTCCAGGCAAGAGTACTGGAGTGGGGTGCCATTGCCTTCTCCTAAAAACAGGTGAGTAGTCCCTTAATGGCAGGGGATGTATCATTTTTATATCTGTACCCTTCTACTAGGCAGAAAATCCAGGGCATGGGAGGTGCTCAATAAAAGCTCATTGCATGATTGAGTGAAGGGTAGTCTTTCACATTCACAATCTACACAACAAGCCAATAAAAATGCAACTATTACCGTGCCTTTTAGAGACTTACTTTACTAGATGGTTTTATAAACTTTACTGTTTGAGAAAATAAACCAAGTTCAGGCTATTTGACTCCAAATAGTGCATACATTGCATCAGATTACTGTGCATAGGTTCCTTTACTTCAGGTGGTCACTAGTGACTCTAAATATAAATGTGGACACTCATGGTGCATGTTTCAGAGTATGTTTCATATTTAATAGATCTTCCTCTACTGTCTTGATGGCAATGTGTAAACCAATGTTTATGATCATGAGGATACACAGTTGACTTACACAAAAGCTTTTGAAACTCAGTCCATTCATTAATAGAGTTGAAACTCTTGTGTGAGTTCCTCAAATGTATAATTGTATTTACAATTAAGAAAGTAAAAAAAAATGCAGTTATGAAGGGAAATCCTATTTCATGCCGAATAAAAGAAAGCTTGCCAAAAGTGGTGATGCTGGGTTGTTATGCTTTAATTTGGAAAGAAATATGAGGCAGTCAAATGAGATTTTTTTCCTACCAATTAGAAAAAAAAATTAACCTTATGTTGATGGAGAACAGATTTGTTCTGTTTCACTTTTGTTACACATGCTGGGAACTCCAATGGAGAAGAAATTGCACTGCCTTCAAAGTCTATCACAGGAAGAATTTAACCACTACCCATATTTTGACTTGCCAATAAATTTTCACTAGAATTTGACCAAATTTCTAAACTTTTTTATACTATAANTTACACATGCTGGGAACTCCAATGGAGAAGAAATTGCACTGCCTTCAAAGTCTATCACAGGAAGAATTTAACCACTACCCATATTTTGACTTGCCAATAAATTTTCACTAGAATTTGACCAAATTTCTAAACTTTTTTATACTATAATAATTTTGGTACAATTGATAACTTCATTGAGGATTGCAACCTTTAATTTCTGATACTTGGGAGAATTCTTAAGAAATGGAAGAGAGAAGATGGAATTATTCATCTTGCAACAGTTTCAATCATGGTGGCATTCAATAACTGAGAAAATGAACAGAATTACCCAGCTAAAATTAGCTTGAGAATCTACATTGCTTTATTCATTATTTAAATTTTTATCTGTGCTAAAGATAACATGGACATGGTACACATTTGCATTCCATTTTGATTTTATGAACATTTTGAAAATATTATCAATAAGGTAAAAAAGTCAATTGTTTAGAATAAAACATGCTAGTTCTTTATGAAATGATTTTCTACTAGTTTTTGGAAACTAACAAAAAAAAGAGATATGTTTTGAAGAATAAAAACTTTCCTGAAGTATTTGCAAAATCCGTGCCCTTATTTATGTTCTGGCTTTTAGTCTGTATTTAATACCTGTCAAAACCCAGAAAAAATGAGAGCAACATACAAACATTCTGAGAATTAAGAAGATCATGTTTAGCTAATTCCTGCCATATCCTATTTTTAAATTTTTCACATTCTAATTTTTTGCTCTTCATCACTTTAATTTTTTATTTAGTTTTGGTTCTTAAGTTTGCTATTATATTTAATTCTTCACATTCCTGCATTCTTCTAGGAAATCTGACCTATTTATTTGCTTATGCTCAGGTATTGTTTACAATAAGTTAGGACAGAAAAAGCAGACTCTGCTATATGAGCTGACTGTGAGGCTTCATTAAATCAGTGTTCTTCAAAGAGAGATGCAAGATCTATTACAGTGCTGAAAAACATCAAAATGGATGATTATTTTTATTCAATAAAATAAGATTAAACAATATTAATATTTAATGTGTAGACACACACTAGGGTCCTCACCATGAATCAATATGTTGGATACTCACTCAACAAGTGAGATAGGCTTCTAAAGGAACTCTGATTTAGTGTTCAGTTCTAGCCTGCTGTGAGATGCTGCAATTCACATGTTCCTAGTTACATGCATGTATAATATACATAAATCTGGCTTTAATCAACTTACTTTCATAAATGGACAAGTGATTAGAAAACAATTCTTGAAAAAAATCTGCTACCAAAAAATTAGTAAATAGCAAGTGAAATGAAGTGAAGTCGCTCAGTCGTGTCCGACCCTCAGCAACCCCATGGATTGCAGCCTTCCAAGCTCCTCCGTCCATTTGATTTTCCAGGCAAGAGTGCTGGAGTGGATTGCCATTTCCTTCTCCAGGGGATTTTCCTGACCCAGGAATCAAACCCGGTTCTCCTGCACTGCGGGGAGATGCTTTACCGTGAGAGCCACCAGGGAAGCCCACAAGGCAAACATATACACACAAAAAGAAAAGGGCAGAACTCGAGTCACATTTTAAAGTAAGGAAGAGATGGAATTTTGTAAGAGTGTTTGGAAATATTGTTATAATTATGTATTGTTGCTTTTAAAAGGCGTGTGTACACATGCCCCCATATCGACATGCATGGACACACACCTACACAAGACAGACACAAACCCTCAGAAACATCATTCTTCTAACTGCTTTAAAATACCATTCAAATTACAACTTCAATGGGTTTTGAACCAATTTGTTGAGTACCTAGAAATGAAACACATTTTGATTAGTTTGCACAATGAACTGATTGACAAAAACTGGGTAAAAAATTGCTGAATTTCCAAAACTACTTTTGTATATCAATGCATGATATTCACAGAAAGCGGCAGATTTTGGGAGGGGGGGGTTATTTTTCAGCTCTGACAACCATTGTGACTAGACAACTGGAGCAAGCTGAATGTAAAAAAAAACCCACAGCTTTAAATTTCTGTGGTCTTTGAAAGACAATATTTCTGCTTTACGTATGCTCTTAATAATTTTAGTGAATGTAAAATGTTGTTGGGAGTGTTAATAAGCAAAAAATCCTGTCTCGTGTTATTTTGATTTTCTATTTCTCTATTGATTCTATATGTGTGTGCTCAGTTGTTTAAGTCATGTCCAACTCTTTGTGACCTCATGGACTGTAGCCCACTAGGCTCCTCTGTCCATGAGATTCTCCAGGCAAAAGTACTGGAGTGGGTTGTCATGCCCTTCTCTAGGGGATATTCCCCACCCAGGGACTGAACCCACGGCTCCTGTGTCTACTGCATTGGAAGCAGATTCTTTACCCACTGAGCCACCTGGGAACCTACCCATTGACTCTATAGTGTATGTAATGGTCATATAGCACAAAAGTTGTGCAATCTATTAAAAAAAAACATTTTATGCATATATTGAGGTTGAGTGAGTCTGTAGGCCACTGGAAAGTTTCAGGGGTATCAATATTTGACCCTATGTTCGTCTCATCTCTCTGTATCTGATAGCAATAATTATGTCTTCTGAGTAGTTGTGGCACTGTATTGAAAAGGATGATTTATTGATGGCATCAACAGAAAGAGTTACAGTAGAAGCATTTGATCCTAGAAACACAGTGTGATGTTTTCCTTGTGTGGAGATTTATGCTATTAATTTCATTATGCAATATTACATAATCAATGCAAAATATTGTACAACTNCTGTCTCTTATACACATCTACAGAAAGAGTTACAGTAGAAGCATTTGATCCTAGAAACACAGTGTGATGTTTTCCTTGTGTGGAGATTTATGCTATTAATTTCATTATGCAATATTACATAATCAATGCAAAATATTGTACAACTACACTCATTCAGATTAATTAGGAAGAAAAGTTTATTTACTTTAATAATCAGAACAAAATTATAAATTTCTTTAAAAAATAAAGCTGTGTCTGCTTCTTTCTGATACACGTAGTGACTTGTGGCTCTGAAAAGAGAGATAGTTTTCATGATTTTTAGGGTGCATATACAAATAATTCTATCATTATATTGAAATACATGCCTCTCAAATGTTTGAAATTTTTATGCTAAATAGATACTTGCCTACCATTTTGTGTACATTGTTAACTTGCCCAGCAAATTATTTTAAGCAAAGATTTGTTTCACTCTAACCAACCACAATCTTATTATAAATTCTAGATTAGCAAGGTAAAAAAAAAAAATACTTAGACTTTTTGATTTTCTCTCTTTAGTTCAATGATCATAAGATTCAAATTTAAAATGTCTGTTTCAAAGTCTCCCTGTCACCTTAATGAATGTGGCTTTTCTAGTCACATCCATTACTCTTTTCATTACAAAGGTGAAGAAATCTAGCTCTATTTTTCAAATAAACAGTCTCTTTTTCATCTTAGAAGATTGGTAGCCTTGAAGTCAGGAAGTGTGGCTCTTAAAGGTCTCTGAAGGCAATAGGAGTTGAATAAGCTGTTAAACAAGAGAATTGAGAGTCCTTTGTCATTATCTGGGAACAGCATTGATTGATGTGAACAGAGCTCAGTATTGGTCTTAGATAAACAAGATGAAGACAAAGATTGAGAGTAATTGTTGAGGCTAAGTTGTAAGAAAAAAATGTCAACAAAATAACGAAGAACTTTTTTATTTCTCTGTTGCCTTCCCTTATGATCAAGTTCATGTCAAACAACCTGTGTGCTGAGCTACCTGCTCCATGCAGGTCAAATCCTGCATGAAAATGTTAGTTGCTCAGTCGTATCTGACTCTTTGCAACCCCATGGACTGTAGCATCCCAGACTTCTTGTCCATGGAACTCTCCAACAATAGTGGAGTGAGTAGCCATTCCCTTCTCCAGAGGATCTTTAGTTCAGTTCAGTTCAACTCATTTCAGTTGTTCAGTCATGTCTGATTCTTTGATCCCAGGGGATCTTAGGTGTTGTGTTTATTTATGTTCTCCCTTCCAATTTCACTGGGAACAGAATGCAGAGAAAACCAAACAAGCTGTACACACTTTAAAAAGCACCCCAAAAATGTACAAATGAATTTATTTATGAAATGGAAATAGATTCATAGACTTTGAAGAAAATTTATGGTTATCAAATGGGAATCTTGGGAGTGGTAAGTTAGGAGTATGTGATTAATGTATATACACTACTATATATAAAACTGGAAAAGGAAATGACAACCCACTCCAGTATTCTTGCCTAGAGAATCCTGTGGACAGAGAAGCCTGGTGGGCTGCTGTCCATAGTGTCACACAGAGTCAGACACAACTGAAGAGACTTAGCAGCAGCAGCAGCAGCACATACAAAACATAAAATGAACAAGGACCTACTGTATAACACGAGGAACTCTACTCAATATTCTGTAATGACCTATATGACAAAGAACCTGAGAAAGAATGATATATGTATATGTATCACTGAATCATTTTGCTGTGCACTTGGAATGAATACAACATTATAAATCAACTCTGCTGTGTTGTGCTTAGTCCCTCAGTTGCGTCCAACTCTGTGCAACCCCATGGATTGTAGCCTGCCAGGCTTCTCTGTCCATGGGGATTCTCCAGGCAAAAATACTGAAGAGGGTTGCCTCCTTAGGGGATCTTCCAAACCCAGGGAGCAAATACAGGTCTCCCACATTGCAAGCAGACTCTATCTGAAAATGCCAGGGAAGCCCATGAATACTGGAGTGGGTAGCCCATCACTTCTCCAGGTGATCTTTCAGACCCAGGAATAGAACCAGGGCTTCCTGCCTTGCAGGCAGATTCTTTACCAGCTGAGCTACCAGAGAAGCCCATAAATCAACTATATTCCACTATAAAATTAAAAAAGTAAATTATAAAAACTAAGCTTGCTAAATCAGAGATCAAATTGCCAACATACATTGAATCATAGAAAAGGCAAGGGAATTCCAGAAAAATATCTACTTCTGCTTCATTGACTACACTAAAGCCTTTGACTGTGTGAATCACAATAAACTGTGGAAAATTCTTAAAGAGATGGAAATTCTAGACCCACTTACTTGTCTCCTGAGAAACTTGTATGTAGAACTACCTGTATGTAGTTCCATGTAAATCCAGACAGACTGGTTCAAATGGGGAAAGGAGTATGTCAAGGCTATATATTGTTATCCTGCTTATTTAATTTCTATGCAGACTACATCATGCAAAATGCTGGGTTGGATGAATCACAAGCTGGAACCAAGTTTTCCAGGAGAATTATCAACAACAAAATCACTGCAGATGGTGACTGCAGCCATGAAATTCAAAGACGCTTACTCCTTGGAAGAAAAGCTATCACCAACCTAGATACTATATTCAAATGTAGAGACATTACTTTGACGACTAAAGTCCGTCTAGTCAAGGCTATGGTTTTTCCAGTGGTCATGTATGGATGTGAGAGTTGGACTGTGAAGAAGGCTGAGCGCCGAAGAACTGATGCTTTTGAACTATGGTGTTGGAGAACTCTTGAGAGTCCCTTGGACTTCAAGGAGATCCAACCAGTTCATCCTAAAGGAGATCAGCCCTGGGATTTCTTTGGAAAGAATGATGCTAAATCTGAAACTCCAGTACTTTGGCCACCTCATGAGAAGAGTTGACTCACTGGAAAAGACTCTGATGCTGGGAGTGATTGGGGGCAGGAGGAGAAGGGGATGACTGAGGATGAGATGGCATCATGTACTTGACGGACTTGAGTCTGAGTGAACTTCAGGAGATGGTGATGAACAGGGAGGCCTGGAGTGCTGCAATTCATGGGGTTGCAAAGAGCTGGACATGACTGAGCGACTGAACTGAACTGAACTGAACAGATATGCAGATGGTACCACTCTAATGGCAAAAAGTGAAGAGGAACTGAAGAGCCTCTTGATGAACGTGAAAGAGGAGGGTGTAAAAGCTGGCTTAAACCTCAATATTCAAAAAACTCATGGCATCTGGTCCCATCACTCCATGGCATATATATGGGGAAAAATTGTTAACAGTGACAGATTTTATTTTCTTGGGCTCCAAAATCACTGTGGACAGTGACTATAGCCATGAAAATAAAAGACCCTTGCTCCTTCAATAAAAGCTGTGATCAGCTTAAGTAAAGTAAGTGAAGTCGCTCAGTCGTGTCCGACTCTTTGTGACCCGTGGACTGTAGCCCACCAAGCTCCTACGTCCATGGGATTCTCTAGGCAAGAATACTGGAGTGGGTTGCCATTTCCTTCTTCAGGGGATCTGCCCGACCCAGGGATCGAACCCAGGTCTCCCACATTGCAGGCAGATGCTTTAACCTCTGCACCACCTCTCAAGACAGCATATTAAAAAACAGAGACATCACTTTGCTGACAAAGGTCTGTACAATCAAGAAAAGAAGGAAAGAAATGAAGTGACTCAGTCGTGTCTGACTCTTTGAATCTCCATGAACTGTAACCTGCCAGGTTCCTCTGTCCAAGGGATTTTCCAGGCAAGAATACAGGAGTGGGTTGCCATTTCCTTCTCCAATGGCTTTTCCAGAAGTCATATATGGATGTGAGAGTTGGACCATAAAGAAGACTGAGCACTGGTGAAATGATACTTTTAAACTTCGGTGCTGGAGAAGACTCTTGAGAGGGCCTTAAACAGCAAAGAGATCAAACCAGTCAATCCTAAAGGAAATCAACCCTGAATATTCATTGGAAGGACTGATTCTGAAGTACTTTGGCTACCTGATGGCAAGAGCCAACTCAATGAAAAAAACCTGAGGCTGGGAAAGATTGAGGGC
>SJYW01005247.1:351394-382697 GCA_006410735.1 Raphicerus campestris | reverse complement strand
TAGAGACATTACTTTGACGACTAAAGTCCGTCTAGTCAAGGCTATGGTTTTTCCAGTGGTCATGTATGGATGTGAGAGTTGGACTGTGAAGAAGGCTGAGCGCCGAAGAACTGATGCTTTTGAACTATGGTGTTGGAGAACTCTTGAGAGTCCCTTGGACTTCAAGGAGATCCAACCAGTTCATCCTAAAGGAGATCAGCCCTGGGATTTCTTTGGAAAGAATGATGCTAAATCTGAAACTCCAGTACTTTGGCCACCTCATGAGAAGAGTTGACTCACTGGAAAAGACTCTGATGCTGGGAGTGATTGGGGGCAGGAGGAGAAGGGGATGACTGAGGATGAGATGGCATCATGTACTTGACGGACTTGAGTCTGAGTGAACTTCAGGAGATGGTGATGAACAGGGAGGCCTGGAGTGCTGCAATTCATGGGGTTGCAAAGAGCTGGACATGACTGAGCGACTGAACTGAACTGAACTGAACAGATATGCAGATGGTACCACTCTAATGGCAAAAAGTGAAGAGGAACTGAAGAGCCTCTTGATGAACGTGAAAGAGTAGGGTGTAAAAGCTGGCTTAAACCTCAATATTCAAAAAACTCATGGCATCTGGTCCCATCACTCCATGGCATATATATGGGGAAAAATTGTTAACAGTGACAGATTTTATTTTCTTGGGCTCCAAAATCACTGTGGACAGTGACTATAGCCATGAAAATAAAAGACCCTTGCTCCTTCAATAAAAGCTGTGATCAGCTTAAGTAAAGTAAGTGAAGTCGCTCAGTCGTGTCCGACTCTTTGTGACCCGTGGACTGTAGCCCACCAAGCTCCTACGTCCATGGGATTCTCTAGGCAAGAATACTGGAGTGGGTTGCCATTTCCTTCTTCAGGGGATCTGCCCGACCCAGGGATCGAACCCAGGTCTCCCACATTGCAGGCAGATGCTTTAACCTCTGCACCACCTCTCAAGACAGCATATTAAAAAACAGAGACATCACTTTGCTGACAAAGGTCTGTACAATCAAGAAAAGAAGGAAAGAAATGAAGTGACTCAGTCGTGTCTGACTCTTTGAATCTCCATGAACTGTAGCCTGCCAGGTTCCTCTGTCCAAGGGATTTTCCAGGCAAGAATACAGGAGTGGGTTGCCATTTCCTTCTCCAATGGCTTTTCCAGAAGTCATATATGGATGTGAGAGTTGGACCATAAAGAAGACTGAGCACTGGTGAAATGATACTTTTAAACTTCGGTGCTGGAGAAGACTCTTGAGAGGGCCTTAAACAGCAAAGAGATCAAACCAGTCAATCCTAAAGGAAATCAACCCTGAATATTCATTGGAAGGACTGATTCTGAAGTACTTTGGCTACCTGATGGCAAGAGCCAACTCAATGAAAAAAACCTGAGGCTGGGAAAGATTGAGGGCTGAAGAAGGAGGGGACAACAGGACGAGATGGCTGGATGGCATCACTGACTCAATGGACATGAATTTGTGCAAACTCAAGAAGATAGTGAAGGACAGGGAAGCCTCGAGTATTGCAATCCATTGGGTCACAAAGAGTTGGACATGACTTAGGGACTGAACAACAACGAATAAAGCTTGCAATTGCTAGGTATAACCCTGGCAACTCCCTCAAAGAAGGCAATTCACTCTCATGAAGTCCCATAGAAAATCATATGCAAGTCATTGCTAATAATCATAAAGAAACTGTTGCTTGACACATCAGACATTGGTAATATAAACATTTTAATTTTCATTTCATATAATTTGGGCTGTTCCAGTGCAATTTGTAGTTCTCCAAGCCTGTCTGGAGGAGAGACATGGGATAACTCCATTGTAAAAATGGCTAAGAATGCCTAAGTTTGCAGTCAATCCAGTACCAGAAAAATAACGTTTCACTTTCAGATGCCCATCTTCTTTGTCTGGATGTTTCATGCAATGATTTCTTTACCTGGGGAAGCTTGCTGGAAGATGGATGATAGAAAATCCTAGATCCAGACATTACTGCTGTGAAATGAATGTCTTAGGAAGCATTGCTAGGAACCTCTCCTCAGATTTTTATCTGCCAGGAATTATCTTCCCACCAGACACCTTGTATATCTAAGTGTATCTTAGTTGCTAGTGAAGGACAGTTGATTTTCCATCACCTCCTATGACAACACTCTTGGTGTTAGTTATCGCACTTCACTCTTAACTGGAACATAGATTAATATTGGCTTCCTTAATGAAATCCTTAGTTAAAAAAAATTAAAATTGTAAGACAGAAAGTAACCACAGTGAATTTTAAGCACCATATCAGTTCAGCCAATTTAGTGGCTCACTCTTGTCCGAGTTTTTGTAACTTCATGGAATGCAGCATGCCAGGCTTTCCTGTCCATCACCAGCTCCTGGAACTTGCTCAATTTCATGTCAATCCAGTTGGTGATGCCATCCAACCATCTCATCCTCTGTCATCCCCTTCTCCTCCAGCCTTCAATGCTTCCCAGCATCAGGATCTTTTCCAAGGAGTGAGTTCTTTGCATCAGGTAGCCAAAGTATTGGAGCTTCAGGTTCAACATCAGCCCTTCCAATGAATATGCAGGACTGATTTCCTTTAGGATTGACTGGTTTGATTTCCTTGCAGTCCAAGGGACTCTCAAGAGTCTTCTCCAACATCACAGTTCAAAAGCATCAGTTCTTTAGCTCTCAGCTTTCTATACCATCCAACTCTCACATCCATACACAACTACTATAGCTTTGACTAGATGGACCTCTGTCAGCAAAGTAATGTCTCTGCTTTTTAATATGCTGTCTAGGATGGTCATAGCTTTTCTTCCAAGGATCAAGCATCTTTTAATTTCATGGCTGCAGTCATCATCTGCAGAGATTTGGAGCCCAAGAAAATAAAAGTCTGTCCCTGTTTCCACTGTTTCCCCATCTATTTGCCATGAAGTGATGGGACTAGATGTCATGATCTTAGTTTTTTGAATGTTGAGTTTTACCATATAGTAAAACACCATTTAGTAGCCATAAAACAAATACTAAACAGCCATTTACCAAACACCATATAGTAGCCACAAAAAGCATTGCTGATTGACTAGAATATGGTTAAATTCCAGATTAATATTTGTTTCCAAGTTTTGTCTCTAAAAACCTTAAGTTGAGTAAAGCAGCAAGGTATGTTGTTTTCTAGAGGCTAGGGAATAAAGTCCAAGTCAGTGCTTATGTTTCCAGCTCTGAACGCTTTTAAAAAATTCTGAAGAGAAAGTAGTCAATATCCTAGCCATTTATTCCCTTAGGTATTTCCCCAGGGTCTTTACCTTATGACCTAGCTTTCTGCCCTTCTTCCTTCATGCTCCCAGGATTCCACTGAGGCTTCTCCAGAACCAAGCACCATCCACTGGAGCTTAAAACACTGCTGTGTTAGAATTTAACATTTGGCTTCTCAACCAAACTAAATAAATGTCAGTTTAAAATTATTGACCATGCTATATATTTTTGTGAAAGGAATCAATTTTGGAATTTTCTTAATAATGTTAGAGTGACCTTTACTCCGTACTCATGATTTAGCTTATGTGATGCAAAGTTATGGGTTGTAGCTCTCACAGGAATTGACATAGGACAACAACATATATTAACAGACACAAGGACTTTGTATTCAATTAGATTTGGTGTTCATGATTCAATTAAATCATGGTGTTCTACACTAAATATCTCTATGATCCCCAGCAAGTCACATAACCTCTTAAGCCTTAGTTCTCTCACCTATAAAATAAAGTAGCATGTTTTCCTGGTAGAGTTGACATGAGGATTAATTAAGACACAGTGTAAAACAATTAGCACATTTCCTGGCACAGAGTCCTATTATTTTGCTGTGCTGTGCTCAGTTTTGTCCAGCTCTTTCTGACCCCATGAACTGATCCCATCAGGCTACTCAGTCCATGGAATTTTCCAGGCAAGAATACTGGAGCGGGTTGCTATTTCCTTCTCCAGGGAATCTTCTGGATTCAGGGAGTATACTCATGTCTCTTGCATCTTCTGCACTGGCAGGCAGATTCTTTGCCACTGCGTCACCTGGGAAGCCAGAAAATAGCAAATCAAAGCCACAGTAAGATAGTACTTTACATCTAATAATATAACTATATAAAAAAGAGATAAAATAGCAAATATTGGCATAAAATAGCAAAATTGTATGTCCATAAGTTACTAATATTCTGCTCCCAATTTAGTGACAAGGCAAGGATGACTATTATGACTACTATTCAATACACTGGTGGAAATTGTAACCCTTGCAATAAAGAAAAGGAAACAAAATGCAAACGGATCAAAAAGGAGAAAATTAAACTGCTTAATGATTGTCTACACAGAAAATCCCAAACAATCTGCCAGAGCTTGAATGGTAGCCTTAGAATTAATAAGTTCAGCAATTTTGCAAAATACAAGATACAAACACAGAAAATCAATTATATTTCTATACACTATCAATGAATATGTGGACAAAGAATTTAAAATACAATACTATTTACAACTGCAAAGTTATTAAATATGATTTACTTTGGTGTGAATCTAACAAAACGTATAGAATTTATATGCTGAAATCTAGTGATGATGAAAAAATATCAAAGATTAAAATGAATAGAGAGGCTTATTATGTTCATTGATTAGAAAACTCAGTACATGACAAATGTCAATTTTCCTCAAAATGTTTAGTTATTAAATATGATTTACTTTGGTGTGAATCTAACAAAACATGTATAAAATTTATATGCTGAAATCTAGAGTGATGATGAAAACATATCAAAGATTAAAATGAATAGAGAGGCTTATTATGTTCATTGATTAGAACACTCAGTACATGACAAATGTCAATTTTCCTCAAAATGAAACAAAAGTTCATTTTTCATAAAGTTTTTAACAAAATCCCAGCAAGATTTTTTTAATAGATGTAAACAAGACTATTTAACAATTTTATGGTAAGGCAAAGGAACTAGAATAGCTGAAACAATGATAAAAAAGAAGGAAAAAGTATAAGAAGTCAATTTACTTGGTATCAAGACTTATTATAGTGGCTTCCCTGGTGGTTCAGTGATAAAGAACTTGCCTGCCAATGCAACAGACATGGGTTTGATCCCTGATCAAGAGGATTTCACATGCTGTAGGCAACAAAGCCAACATGCCATAGTGATTGAGACTGTGCTCTCGAGCCTGGGCTTTGCAACCATAGAAGCCACTTCAATGAGCAGCCCTCACGCTGCAGCTAGAGCGCACCCCCGGCTCTGCGCTACCAGAGAAACCCTCGCAGCAATGAGGACCCAGCACAACCAAAATAAATGAAGAAAGAAAGATATCACAGAGCTGTAATAACCAAGACTATAATGGAAATACAGACATGGATCAGTAAATCAAATGAAGCAGAGAGTTAAGAAACAGACCCTCAAAAATAAGGCCAACTAATTTTGACAAATGTGTGAAAGAAATTCAATGGAGACAAGATAACTATGTAAACAAATGGTACCAGGTTAACTATATATCTATAAGTTACAAAGAAGAGCTTCAACCCAAAGTTTATATTTTACACAAAATCAACTCAAAAAGATCAATTCAAAATGGATCACGGACTTATATGTGAAATGTAAAACTATAGAAATATTAGGAAATAATAGAAAAATAAATCTTTGGGTTCTCAGACCAAGTGAGTACTTGGTCTTAGACTTTACACCAAAAATGAATCTATTTTTTAAAAAAGTTAACAATTGGAATGCATCAAAATTAAAATCTTCTGCTTTGTGAAAATGACCACTAATAGGGCATAAAGAGAGTCTATAGTCTAGAATATATCTGACAAGGATCTAGTATCTATATATATAAATGTCAAACCTCGACAGTAAAACACACCAAAACAAACTTAAAAACAAAATTAAAAATATTACTTTGAAAATGAGCTAAAGAAATGAGATATTTCACTGGAAGGTATATACCGATAGTAAAATAACACATGGAAATACATTCAACACCATTAGTCATTAGGGAAATGCAAATTAAAATCATAATGATATGTTCCTACAGCTTGTCATAATGGTTAGAATAAAAAGTAGTGACAACACCAAATGCTAGCAAGGATATGGTGAAAGTAGATCACTCATAACATTGCTGGTGGAAACGTAAAATTCTTGAGCTACTCTTGAAAACAGTTTGGCAGTTTCATATAAAACCAAAAATAAAATTACCATACAACCTATCAATTACACTCTTGGGAATTTATACCAGAGTAATGAAAACTTACATTCACTCATGAATCTGAACATCTATTTGCATAGGAGTTTTATACAGAATTCCCCAGAACTAGAAAAAAACCCCAGATTTATTTAATGTGTCAAAGATGGAAAAAAAAAATATGGTATACTTATTAGCTGAGCCACCAGAGAAGTCCAAGAATACCGGAGTGGGTAGCCTATCCCTTCTGCAGGGGATCTTTTCCATCCAGGAATTGAACCAGGGTCTCCTGCATTGAAGGTGGATTCTTTACTAGCTGAGCTACCAGGGAAGCCCATACCAGGGAATACTACTAGGAAATAAAGGAAATGAAATATTTACTTTCATGATAACTAGATCAATCTCCAGAGGGTTATGCTGAATTAAAAAAAAAAATCAGTCCTTGAAGTTTAGACACTATGTTTCCATTTATATAACATTTTTGAAATGACAATATTATACAAAAAGAGAGAAGATTAGTAGTTACTGAGGATTATGAAGAGGTTGTGGGCAGGAGGAGAGTGAGTGAGGCTATAAAAGAGAATCATAGAGATCTTGGTGGTGATAGAATATCTTGTACCTTCACTGCATAAATCTTAATATCCTTGTTGTATACTGTTCTATGATATTTCAATATGTTAACCCGTTGGTGGAAACTGGTAAAACACTACACACAATCTCTTTGCTTTTTACAGCTATTAATATATATCAAACTAGAATTAACTCAAAACAAAATGTTTAGTTAAAAAAGTGAATAGTTAAAANAGATAATATTTGAAGAGGGAAAAGGTAAACACAATATACCAAAATTGATGGAATGCACCTGAAGAAGTCTTTATAGGAAAACATATAGATATAAAACACCTTTTTTTTTTTTTCAAAGAAGAACTATTTCAGATTGTTAGGCAGAGTAATGACCCTCTTCCATGATGCCCACATGTTAATCCCTGGAATCTGTATGTATATTATTAATATTTCTTATACTTCCTGGAAAAAGGGAATTAAATGTAAAGAGAGGTTTACTAATTAGGTTTACTAATCAGATGACCTTAAAGTACAGAGATTATTCTGAATTATATGGGTATGTAAGTACACAGATCTTTAAAAGCGGAATTGATAAACACAAGAGGGAAGTATTGAATCAGAGCGAGTCTTGAAGATGCTTTGGTGCTGGTTTAAAGGTAACCATGAACCAAGGAATGCAGGAAGCTTCTAGAAACCAGATATGGCAAGGAAATATATTTCCCCCTGCCCCCGCCCCACCAAGAGCCTCTAGAAAGAACTCAGCTCTGCTAAGATCTTGATTTGACTTCAGTTGGACAAATACTAACCTAAAACTACAGAGTTGTGGGTGAATAAATTTGTGTTATGTAAGCTGCTAAAGTGAAATAGTCTTTGGATTCAAGGTTGCTGATTTGTGTATTAGATTAATTCTGTTTAAGCTGCTTTAAACTGCTGAATGAGTGCTAATTTATTATAGCAACAACTGGAATCTAATACACCAATCAGCAACCCTGTATCCAAAGACTAGGAAGTTACATGCAAAGCAAGCAGAAGGAAAGAAATAACAAGAAAGTAAATTAATAAAATGGAGAATAGAACAAAAGGTCCTTTTTTGGGAAACATTTTTTAAATTCACTAACTTTTATCTAGACTAATCAGGAAAAGAAGATGAGAATATTCAAAGTACTAAAATCAGTAATAAAATATGAACATCCTTACTGATGTTATAGAAATAAAATGAATAAGAGAATAGTATAATAAAATTTGTGCATAATACATAAACTGTATAAATAAATAAACCTGTAATAAGACCCAAATTACCCAATTACTTAGGAAAAAATACATGACATGAATAGACCTTTAAAAAGAAAAGAGAAGAAAGACATTATTTAAGAATTTCCTGCAAATAAAAGCCCAGTGGCAGATAGATTCGCTGGTGAATTCTACCAAATATTTAGGAATTAATACTAGTTTTTTACAGACTCTTTCAAAAATAGAAGAGGAGGAATTATTTTGTAACTCGTTCAATGAGAACAGTACTCCCTAAATACCAAAACCAGATAAAGATAACAGATACAGAAAATAAAATTACAAACCAGTATCCCCTACACAAAATCTTTAACTGCAACAACAAAAAACTAGTGAAAAAAAAAAAATCAGGTAGCTTTTACCCCAGATGCAAGATTAGTTTAATATCAAAAGTCAATCAATATAGTACACTGTATTAATAAAGGACAAAGCTGTATGATTATCTTAATGTCAGTGGGTGCAGGAGAAACTAAAAACTGAAGGGATTCCTTGAGGAAAACAGACTTTTCAACTCATTGTTCTGAGAAAATTGACCAAAGAGAAAAACAGAAAGGATAAAAACACTGGAGGGTGTTGCTATGTCCTTCTCCAGATCTTCCCAGCCCAGGGGTGGAACCTGCATTTCCTGTATCTGTGGCAATGGCAGGCAGATTCTTTACCACTGTGGAACATGGGGAATCCAGAGTCATCTTGCTGCTGCTGCTGCTAAGTCGCTTCAGTCGTGTCTGACTCTGTGCGATCCCATAGACTGCAGCCCATTAGGCTCCCCCGTCCCTGGGATTCTCCAGGCAAGAACACTGGAGTGGGTTGCCAAGTTATCTTACAGACAGCTAAAAAAAGGTCCCCATTAAGTTATGGTATAACTTCAGTTGTAGGCTGCATTATAACGTGAAAAAATGCACTTTGTCCTATTGATAAGACTTTCATCTATTTTGCACCCCCTCCCAAAATATATTTTTTGCCAGTATTTCAAATGCACGTCATTTAGAGTTAGAGACAATGGTTACTACTGGCTTCAAATGAGTCAAACCGACAAATTTCCATTTATAAAAAAAGATTACATTTGATATCTTTATAATGGGAAAGAATGTATTAATCTACAGTTTCTTTAACAGAAAATTGTCCTCTTCATCCATCCTTCAATCAATGTAATACTATAAGGATAGGATTTTCAATGTTACAAAAGTGATTCATTCAGTTGAATATATTCAATTGTTATTGGTGATAAAATTATTATTTAATTACTGTCAACTCTGCTCCAGATATTACTAGTAGGAATAGAACACTGACAGTAGAATGTAATTTGTTAATCAATTTCATAGTACTGCTCAGCTAAGCATAAATTTACCAGTTAAAGGAAATTAAATAGCTAAACCTTGAAGGGTATATTTGTACCATTAGTATTTTCACCTTATATAATCACAATATTCATGGCCAGCTAAAAAAACTTTTTCTAGAAGAATGAAGAAAGCTTGTTCAGTGCAGCATAATTGGATTTGTATCAGTAACATCTCTGAACAGTTAATGACGTCCTCCCTCTCACCCTGCAACCATCCTATATTCTCTTTATCTAGCTTTTTCCCATTCTTTCTTCATCCTGCTATCTCTTGCTTTCCCTTCATTCTTTCCTTTTTTCCCTTTTTTCTTTTGCCTGAAGAAACCGTTTGCTAATCTTCCTTGATACTTTTTCTTTTGATATTCCTTAATATAATTATGACTTTCCCAGGTGAGGCAGTGATAAAGAATCTGCCTGCCAAAGCAGGAGACATGGGTTCAGTCTCTGAGTCGGGAAGATTCCCTGGAAAAAGAAATGGCAACCCACTCTAGTACTCTTATCTGGGAAATTCTATGGAAAGAGGATCCTGGTGGGTTACAGTCCATGGGGTTCCAAAGAGTAGAACACAACTGAGCACAAGCACAATGTAATTATAATTTAAAACCTTCACTTCTCCTCACAATTTAAAGGGAAAAATAACAAGTACTGATTAATTTTTAATCCTATATTCGAAATAGCTTGCTCTTCTTGTGATAGTAAGGAAACAGATTTATTAATATATTTGCCCTGGGGGCACTCACTATGAAGAAAAGACTGAGAAATTTACATATTGCATATCTTGTGGTCACTAGGTCATGTCCAGCCCTTTGGGACCCCATGGACTGCAGCACTCCAGGCTCCTCTGTCTTTCACTGTCTCCCAGAGTTTGCTCAAATTCACATCCCTTGAGTCAATGATATTCCCCAAAGTTTTATCCTCTGCCACCCTCTTCTCCTTTTGTCTTCCATCTTTCCTAGCATTGGTTTCTTTTCCAATGAGTTGGTTTTTCACATCAGCTGGCCAAAGTGTTGGAGCTTCACCTTCAGAATCAGTCCTTTAAATATTCAGTGTTGATTTTCTTTAGCATTGCATGGTTTGATTTCCTTGTAGTCCAAGGAGACTTGTTTAAATATCCACTTTTAAGTATGGTAGTATGGATTTAAGACTGTAAATTAATGCTATGCTGTGCTTAGTAACTCAGTCATGTCTGACTCTTTGTGACCCCAGGGACTCTAGCTCACCGGGCTCCTCTGTCCATGGGTATTACCCAGGCAAGAATTGGTTGCCATGCCCTCCTCCAGGGGATCTTCCCAACCCAGGGACTGAACCCAGGTCTCCAGCACTTCAGGCTGATTCTTTACCATCTGAGCCACCAGGGAAGGCCAACTCTTTGTAAATTAATAACATTCAGTATAACAGTTGATAAAGAATTAAGCCCACGTGGAAGGAAAGGATGCAACAAGGGCCTATGATGGTCCCAGGAACTCCTTTCCTCCCTGTGTGGGGTCTCCTTGGGGCAGAATCTACAGGTAAGAAAGATCTGATGAGGACCAGTAGGAGTTCCTCCTACCAGTATACGGAATGACTTCAGGGCCAATGGTTTGAGTGCATCGGTTGAGACAGAATGTCTTTACACTACATCTTAGATTTCCCGGGGGAAAGAAATAATCTGAAACATGATCAACCCACATGCCAAAGTGCATGTTCAAAACCCAATTTAAACCATAGCAGCAGGTTAACACTATTTTTCCAAATATATAAATGGTAGAGTCTTCTAAAGCAGCTCCTGCTCTGATTATAAGAGACAAAAGAAGACAATGTAAATAAGCTCATATCATTAAATTAAGTCTCATGCCTCTCTTGGACTCAAAGTTCTCCCTATGCTAGCTATTTTCTCCAAGAGAATTAAAAGGAAGACTGAGCAGTATCTTAGGCGAGTAACAAGATGGTTAGGTCCATGAGTGAAATGCCACTCCAGATAGAACAGCAATGTGCAGCTGGAGTGCAAAGGACTTGACTCATGTGATTCCCTTCTTCACACAGGATTTCAGAATGAGTCAACACTTGGGGTGCCTAATATGTTATCATGGGTTGTAGCTATAAGTTTGGGGAGATAATTTGTGGTCTCATATTTTATAAACTGAAATACTTCCCTTTCAATGGAAATGGCTTCTTGTGGCCCAGCTGGAATAGAAACTTTCCAGAGAAAGGGAGAGAGAGAGAGAGAGAGAACAAGCAAGCACAATACATTAGCAGAGGAAAGGGAGGAAAGAGAAGTAGGAAGGGTTAGAGAATGACTTCTTTTTTCTCTTGTGGAAGTATCAGTTTTCTCCGACCCAAAGGAGAGTGCTTTGTCATTGTTTTCTTTATAACATTGATGAATTTCTTTTTGAGTGGGTATTGGGCTTTATTTAAACACAACAGGAACAGAGATTTATAGGCAGTCCGCTCAGAGGCCGTCTGAAAGGCCCCACAATGCTTTAGGGCACAGCTGTGATTTCAGTGTTCACTTCTGGTAAATAACCAACAGTTTCATACACTCCACCCCTTCATCCTGGTTAGAGAGCTCTCCTTGAAAAATGAAGTATACTTGATGAAATTCAAAGCAAAGGCAGAAGAGGATAGGAGGCAGGTTTTTGTGGAGTTTTTTTGTTGTTGTTGTTTTGTTTTCGTTTCAACTTACACATTCTTAGAAAAAACTGTGGTATTCAGCCTGTCCTTGTGTTTTTTATAGAGAAAGGCAATTTTATGGATGACAAATTGTATTCTAAATACCATTATACTTCTCTGTATAATCTGATAGTTCTAAAATTCTCTCTCTCTCTGCATATACACATAAATGTTTCTTAGTGAAAGCAAAAAAAGTGAAGGTAAGGACCTGGACACAAACTAATTACTATAAACATAAACCATAAACATATCACTGGACACTACCCCTTCTTTTATTCTATCTTGTGTGGTATGTACAATCAGTTATAGATTGTTTTAACTCAAAACTCATTGAAAGTTTTTATAATGTTTTTATAAATCCTTGTTTAATAACTGTACCATAATTTTCAAGACCGTTTGATTTCAGATTGCCTATATTTTTAATTTTTCACAATTTTGCATAGCACAGGAATTATATTTTGCACACAATATTTTTTCTTCTATTCCCTTAGTCAGTATTCCAAAAGGTATCCTAACTTGGTATGAACATTTTTAAGAGCTTTTCGTTCATATTGACAATGGCTTTTCAAGAAGATTGGATCCATTTACATTTTTACAATAGCCTCTTTGTCCTATCCTCAATAATAGGCATTATTTTCAGATTTTAATAAAGTATTTCTCCAGTTATTTTTTAATGTTTAAAATTTACTAGGAAAGCTGAACAAATCCATTTTATTACCATTTACCAAATAGTTCATCTGAAAATGTCTTAGTGAAATCTTAATGTTTCTATCTATAAATTTTATATATTAGAGATGCCATCACAGTACATTCAATTATTTATTTCCCAGATTTCCTTTGCTTTTAAGTTTTGACTATTATAAAGATTTTGTTTATTTTCACCTATACAAAGTGTCAGATAAGGCTCAGTAGCATATTTTTAAAATGTTATGAGTTCTTGCCTTCAACAAAGGGGAGGCAAAAAAGAGTTAAAATTCTGAAAATACGAAAGAAGAAAACAACTGGATGACTTCTCTATGTGGGTGAAAGAATAAACTTCAGCAAAGCAGTAACTTCAAACCCAAACTGTAATCTTCAGGCNAGGCCGTCTGAAAGGCCCCACAATGCTTTAGGGCACAGCTGTGATTTCAGTGTTCACTTCTGGTAAATAACCAACAGTTTCATACACTCCACCCCTTCATCCTGGTTAGAGAGCTCTCCTTGAAAAATGAAGTATACTTGATGAAATTCAAAGCAAAGGCAGAAGAGGATAGGAGGCAGGTTTTGGTGGAGTTTTTTTGTTGTTGTTGTTTTGTTTTCGTTTCAACTTACACATTCTTAGAAAAAACTGTGGTATTCAGCCTGTCCTTGTGTTTTTTATAGAGAAAGGCAATTTTATGGATGACAAATTGTATTCTAAATACCATTATACTTCTCTGTATAATCTGATAGTTCTAAAATTCTCTCTCTCTCTGCATATACACATAAATGTTTCTTAGTGAAAGCAAAAAAAGTGAAGGTAAGGACCTGGACACAAACTAATTACTATAAACATAAACCATAAACATATCACTGGACACTACCCCTTCTTTTATTCTATCTTGTGTGGTATGTACAATCAGTTATAGATTGTTTTAACTCAAAACTCATTGAAAGTTTTTATAATGTTTTTATAAATCCTTGTTTAATAACTGTACCATAATTTTCAAGACCGTTTGATTTCAGATTGCCTATATTTTTAATTTTTCACAATTTTGCATAGCACAGGAATTATATTTTGCACACAATATTTTTTCTTCTATTCCCTTAGTCAGTATTCCAAAAGGTATCCTAACTTGGTATGAACATTTTTAAGAGCTTTTCGTTCATATTGACAATGGCTTTTCAAGAAGATTGGATCCATTTACATTTTTACAATAGCCTCTTTGTCCTATCCTCAATAATAGGCATTATTTTCAGATTTTAATAAAGTATTTCTCCAGTTATTTTTTAATGTTTAAAATTTACTAGGAAAGCTGAACAAATCCATTTTATTACCATTTACCAAATAGTTCATCTGAAAATGTCTTAGTGAAATCTTAATGTTTCTATCTATAAATTTTATATATTAGAGATGCCATCACAGTACATTCAATTATTTATTTCCCAGATTTCCTTTGCTTTTAAGTTTTGACTATTATAAAGATTTTGTTTATTTTCACCTATACAAAGTGTCAGATAAGGCTCAGTAGCATATTTTTAAAATGTTATGAGTTCTTGCCTTCAACAAAGGGGAGGCAAAAAAGAGTTAAAATTCTGAAAATACGAAAGAAGAAAACAACTGGATGACTTCTCTATGTGGGTGAAAGAATAAACTTCAGCAAAGCAGTAACTTCAAACCCAAACTGTAATCTTCAGGCCCTACAATATGTCTCTGGGTTCCATGGGTCCAGCTTATCAACAGGCGAAGTTCAAATAACAGCTAACATTTCTATGGTACTGCAGTTAGACAATTTTCCCTTGGTCTCTTTGGTGGGAAACAGGGAAAGAAACGTTGCATCTGTCCCATCTGGGGAAGAATAGATGTGAGAGAAAAGAGTGGGCAGGATAGTGTCTCCAGAGGGGAAGAACCTATACCACGGCCTCCAGAGGCATATCCCTTCCCTTTACCTGCGCTTGTCATGAGCTATCTCGTCACTAGCAGCAGTCTAGCTCAGCTGGTGAGGACAGGCAGACACTGGTGAACCCTGCTAAGTGGGGGCACGTTTCCACTGTGCTCACTCAGATGCTGGCACATTTACCTTGTCTAGGAACCTGTGTGTAGCAGAAACAATGCCCAGAGTTCAGAACAATCTCCCACAAACATCAGGGCTGTCTGAGAAGGAATTATTTTTTAATTCATTTCTATAAAGGCAAATATCTACAATTTAGATCATAAAAATGGAAAGAGCTGCAACATGCCTTAAGTGGGTAGGCTACACTCATACAGTAAGTGTAAGCAAGTGTACTCGCTCAGTCGTGTCTAACTCTTTGCGACCCCATGGCCTGTAGCCCATCAGGCTCCTCTGTCCGTGGGATTTTCCAGGCAAGAATACACTCATATAGGTGTTTGGAATTAAAGGGAAGAATTCTAACCCTCTGAACCTTCAAGAATCTTTTGTTCACTTGGCAAATATGGGTCAATGCTTACTCTGTGCCATGCACCGTACTTGGCTCTAAGGCTGTAAGAATAAAGACACCTCTAGTCCTGACTTCTCTTTGTTCATCAGTGGTAATGACGGATGCAAGACTCAGCATAAATTTCCATAAACTAATTTTTTGAATATTCTCTCTTCCAAATGTCCAAAATTCTTCTCTTTATATTAGATGTGATTATTTAGTAGAAAAATAATCCGCAATTCATGACACTCTTTTGGGAGCATCTTATGAAATTGATTTTAAGCATGCATATCTGAAAAGAAATGTCTGCTATTTTGTCAACATTGGCATTAATGCCATCAATGCCCACCAAACCAACTTTATTTTCTCAGTAGATCACTTTCTATATCCTGGTCTCTATATCTGTAGACACAAACCACTGAGTTATGCATTTATGACAAAGATGGTCTGATTTAGTCTGAACAGGAAGGACCCTAGCCAACAGTTAAATATGTATTTAATGTATTCTGGACTTCTAGCCTGATTGATATATGGCTTTCAGAGTGCTTTCCAATAGCAGGATTTTGTTGATAGGATTTTCATCAGGCTCTATTTATTTTCTCTTTCATAACAATATACTAGGTAGATTTAACTTCTGGTTAAGAGTTTGAAGAAGTTAAGGAAATTCTAGATTTGTCATAAGAAAAAAAAAAGACTACCAATTGTTTAAATACTAAGTTTGGCATGATGTTTATTTCAAATCTATTAATTTCTAAATACTAATTTAGCTCATTAGTTAAGAGCAAGAGTTTTGGAATATGGCAGACATTGGTTCACATCTTAACATCTACTGGGGACTAGTTTGGGTTTCAAACTCCTTATTTGGATGCTATCTCCTCTCTGGCATGAGTCCTCTTAGGGATTCCTTCTATACTCTCATCTTGCTAACTTTCTGAATCCAAACCTTTGATTTACCCCTGACCTCAAACCCACTGGAGCCCAATGCCCAATGACCTGCTTCCTACTGCTGGATGCAAGCCTGGTCAAAACCCACTGAAGGTCTGTTCCCTCTGAACTGTTTCCTACTACCGAATGCAAGCCTGGTTAACTTTGCCCTTCTTCTGCTTGGGTATAATCTAAATTTTGAGCATAAAATCAGTCGGTATTTTATCAGTTTTGACCAACTCTCTTCTTTGTCTGTCTCTTATACACATCNTGGTTAACTTTGCCCTTCTTCTGCTTGGGTATAATCTAAATTTTGAGCATAAAATCAGTCGGTAAAAAAAAAAAAAAAAAATCAGTCGGTATTTTATCAGTTTTGACCAACTCTCTTCTTTGTAGGCTAGAGCCTTCTTCTTGAGTGTTATTCCATGGGAAGGTGTCTAGGTGGATAAATCACTGGATTTTTGCTTCCAAAGTTTAAGAATAAATATATGTGCTTTGCTCAATGGATGCAATGCTTTGGAACTACTGATTTTTCAGAGGACTTTTAAAGTGAAAGCAATGGATTGTGGCTAAGGAAACTAATTTAGGAGCAAACAAAACAAAACAAAACAAAACAAAACCCCCAAACCTAGGTCTAACAGCTACCTCAGATGGTAAAGGATACACTTGTAATGCAAGAAATTCAGGTTCGATTCCTGTGTCATGATGATCATCTCTTGGGGAAGGGAAAAGCTACCCACTCCAGTACTCTTGCCTGGAGAATTCCATTTACAGAGGAGCCTGGCAGGCTCCATGGGATCACATAGAATCAGACACAACTGAGTGGCTAGCACTTTAAATTTCACAACAGCTGCCTCCACTGCAAATTTAGCACAGAGCAGTGAAAGTTACTAATATCCATTATATCTAAAGTCTCCTACTGACAGAAAATAAAAATGCTAAATAAAGTGCAAGTGGCAAGAAAAATCTAAATATTCACTGAAAGAATGACTAAATGACAGAAACAGGAAGGGAGATAGTACAATTTACTATTCTTCTTACTCTGAATTCTTTCTTGGATCATATTCATCTTTCTATTCATGAGTAGTTTCATGGCCTCTCCTTGTTAACTTTAAAAATATATCATCCACCCACATCCAGAGAATCCCCTATCAGAAAAACTATAAAGTTCTTAGAAGAAAAGATTCAAATTAATTTTTTCCCTTCTATCTTTACTACTGAATTTTCTTTAAAAATGTGAGAGAAAGAATTTTTTCAAGTATATAAAATATTTTCCTTCATTCTTTCTTTTGAGTTGTCTAAGAGGACCCTAAATGTTCTTACTCAAAGTCATATAGCTTGGGGATGAGTAAGGAGAGAGTGATAAAGCAACTCAGCTTTTGATTGCTTGACAGCTAGTGTTAAATGCTCTCTCTGGTGATGGCAGAGACTTTACGATAAGTCTGCTTTGGTGGAAAGGGTCAGATAAAATGGGGTTCATGCTTGAAGGACATAGTGAATGGCTAGACTGAGAATTGAGAAGAGCTGGGTCTTTCCAAATAAGTTGCAAGTGTCTCAGGAGCTTTTGAGAGCTTTTTCAACCACGGAGCTCTTGGGCAGAGCAATTTATCCAATTGGCAGGTCAGTTTCCATACACTGCTGTCACTTTTCAGCTCACAGAATTGCGTCCTGTTAGGGAAGCCAATTTTTTATCTTAACTTTGCTATCACAATATTGCGACTCTGCTAATGTATAGATGGAAGCATGTAGACTGAAACATCAGAGTCTTTTTCCTTCTGGATTTGTATCATAAAGGTTGATTTAGATATCATTATGTCAGTTGTTTTGCTGTATAATGAACCACCTCAAAATTTAGTGGATTAAAAATATTTTTCTCACAAATATCCAAGGGAGGAGGAAGGCTTGGCATGAAGGGGGCATGCCTTATCCCTGCTCCACTTAATATTAGTTGGGTTGGCTCACTAGGGCTGAGAGGATCCATGTTCAGGATGGGTCCCACACATGACTGGCAAGCTGATTCTGGCTGTCAGATAAGAACTTGGCCAGGACTGCGGTTCTTCTCTATGTGGACTTCCCCATGGGCTTCCCCACAGTGTGGCAGCTGTGTTTCAAGAACAAGTGTTCTAAAAGAGCAAGGCAGAAGTGAAAGACATGTATGACCCTGCCTCAGAAGTGAAAACAAAGTCCAAGAAATTGTCGCTCAGTGGTGTCTGACTCTGCGTTCCCATGGACTGTAGCCGCCAGGCTCCTCTGTCCATGGAATTCTCCAGGTAAGAATACTGGAGTGGGTTGCCATTCCCTTCTCCAGGGGATCTTCCTGACCCAGGGATCAAACCTAGGTCTCCTGCATTGCAGGCAGATTTTTCACCATCTGAGCCTCTATTACACCTGAGTCAAAGTCATATCAGTTTAGTTCAGTTCATTTCAGTCACTCAGTCGTGTCTGACTCTTTGCGACCCCATGAATCGCAGCATGCCAGGCCTCCCTGTCCATCACCTACTCCCAGAGTTCACCCAGACTCACATCCATTGAGTCAGTGATGCCATCCAGCCATCTCATCCTCTGTCGTCCCCTTCTCCTCCTGCCTCCAATCCCTCCCAGCATCAGAGTCTTTTCCAATGAATCAACTCTTCTCATGAGGTGGCCAAAGTACTGGAGTTTCAGCTTTAGCATCATTCCTTTCAAAGAAATCCCAGGGCAGATCTCCTTCAGAATGGACTGGGTGGATCTCCTTGCAGTTCAAGGGACTCTCAAGTCTTCTCCAACACCACAGTTCAAAAGCATCAGTTCTTNTAAATGTACCTTGTACTCTGAATCTGGAGCTACTTATACAGGAGTTGTGGAGAGTCCAGTAGTCACATACAGTTGTGAAAGCTGGCGCATAAAGAAGGCAGCAGCTGCTGCTGCTAAGTCGTTTCAGTCGTGTCCAACTCTGTACAACCCCATAGACGGCAGCCCACCAAGCTCCCCCGTTGCTGGGATTCTCCAGGCAAGAACACTGGAGTGGGTTGCCATTTCTTTCTCTAGGGCATGAAAGTGAAAAGTGAAAGTGAAGTCGTTCAGTCGTGTCCGACTGTTCACAACCCCATGGACTGCAGCCTACCAGGCTCCTCGGTCCATGGGATTTTCCAGGCAAAAGCACTGGAGTAGGGTGCCATTGCCTTCTCTGTAAAGAAGGCAGAGTGCCAAAGAATTGATGCTTTCAAACTGGTGCTGGAGAAGACAGTTCAAAGTCCCTTGGACAGCAAAGAGATCAAACCAGTCAATCTTAAAGGAGGACAACCCTGAATACTCATTGGAGAAACTGATACTGAAGCTCCTTTGGCCAGTTGATGCGAACAGCTGACGCATTGGAAAAGACCCTGATGCTGGGAAAGACTGAAAGCAGATGAGAAGAGGGCGACATAGGATGAAATGGTTGAGTGGCACCGCCGATGCAGTAGACAATGAGTTTGAGCAGTCTCTGGGATGGTGAGGGTCAGGGAGGCCTGGTGTGCTGCAGTCCACGAGGTCGCCAAGAGTCAGACACGACTTGGCAACTGAACAACAAGAGAGTCTACTGTGATGATAGTGGTTGTGGTGGCAGCAGCATTCACTTATCCAGGCCCAGCCCTCCTAATCAGGCTAGCAACAGACTCCAGTGCCCAGTGACATCCCCTGGTCAGCAGAGAGAGCGTTGGTGCTCTCCCTGGCCTGGTGGGATACAAACCATGGGTCTTCCTCTTACCCAGCCCCTATTTTCCTAAGCCTGATTGTACAGCCTTCTGAGAAATTCTGTGAATTACCCAGTTTCTCTTCGAGGAATCTCTCTGATGCTTAACAACAAACAGTGTTGGTAACCATTGGTGGCAATTAGGATGTCTGATGGATACAGACTGATGCAGACTAAGGTTCCTCATGTTAATAACACTGAGACAGTATGAATGATGGAAAGCCCTCTTTAAATTCTGCCTGATTCATTCCAAGCTAAACTACTTCAATATGATTGATTGACAAGAGCTGAATAAAAATCATCTCAAAAGAACAAAGAATGGCCAAATATCACAAATGCTCAAAACTAGTTTTGAAACTAGAGAAATCAGTTGGGGATAACTTTTCAGGTGGTTCACTGCTGCTGCTGCTGCTAAGTTGCTTCAGTTGTGTCCAACTCTGTGTGACCCCATAGACAGCAGCCCACCAGGCTCCCCGATCCCTGGGATTCTCCAGGCAAGCACACTGGAGTGGGTTGCCACTTCCTTCTCCAATTCATGAAAGTGAAAAGTGAAAGTGAAGTCACTGAGTCGTGTCCAACTCTCAGTGACCCCACGGACTGCAGCCCACCAGGCTCCTCCATGCATGGGATTTTCCAGGCAAGAGTACTGGAGTGGGGTGCCATTGCCTTCTCCATCAAGTGGTTTAGGTGGACTTAAACAGTATTGAATACATACCTTAGAGCCAAGCTGAAAGGTAAAAGCAAACAAACAAACAAATACTTGGAGAGAACACCAGATCCCACTATTTCTGAAAGGAAAACATTTGAACATTTTTTGGAGCGTTGGAATCTTTAGTTGCTGATACCAATAATAAAAAATATAGGACTATCTATGTCATAAGCTTTTCTCAGTAAAAATCACAATGATTACTGTGGCCCACAATTCTTTCCAGGACTTCCCAGGTGGCTTACTTGGTAAGGAATCTGCCTATACTGCAAGAGACTACCTGTAATACAGGAGACCACGGTTTAATCCCTGGGTTGGGAAGTTCTCCTGGAGTAGGAAATAGCAACCCACTCCAGTATTCTTGCCTGGAAAATCCCTTGGACCAGAGGAGCCTGGCAGGCTATAGTCCATAGGGTCACAAAGAGTCAGACATGACTGAAAGAGTAAACTGCCATCACCACAGTACTTTCCAAAGATGGTGTAAGAATATCTCTTTTAACTTAAAACCTTTGGAAGTTTGCCACTTCCCAGTTGAAAAGTAGAGTCTATGTCCTTTTCTCTTATACTTGTGACTGTCTTGACCAATTGAGTGACACTATATGACTGCAGATGGTGACTGCAGCCATGAAATTAAAAGACATTTACTCCTTGGAAGGAAAGTTATGACCAACCTAGATAGCAGATTCAAAAGCAAAGCTATTGCTTTGCCAACAAAGGTCCCTCTAATCAAGGCTATGGTTTTTCCTGTGGTCATGTATGGATGTGAGAGTTGGACTGTGAAGAAAGCTGAGCACTGAAGAACTGATGCTTTTGAACTATGGTGTTGGAGAAGACTTGAGAGTCCCTTGAACTGCAAGGAGATCCACCCAGTCCATTCTGAAGGANGAAAATCCCATGCATGGAGGAGCCTGGTGGGCTGCAGTCCGTGGGGTCACTGAGAGTTGGACACGACTCAGTGACTTCACTTTCACTTTTCACTTTCATGAATTGGAGAAGGAAGTGGCAACCCACTCCAGTGTGCTTGCCTGGAGAATCCCAGGGATCGGGGAGCCTGGTGGGCTGCTGTCTATGGGGTCACACAGAGTTGGACACAACTGAAGCAACTTAGCAGCAGCAGCAGCAGTGAACCACCTGAAAAGTTATCCCCAACTGATTTCTCTAGTTTCAAAACTAGTTTTGAGCATTTGTGATATTTGGCCATTCTTTGTTCTTTTGAGATGATTTTTATTCAGCTCTTGTCAATCAATCATATTGAAGTAGTTTAGCTTGGAATGAATCAGGCAGAATTTAAAGAGGGCTTTCCATCATTCATACTGTCTCAGTGTTATTAACATGAGGAACCTTAGTCTGCATCAGTCTGTATCCATCAGACATCCTAATTGCCACCAATGGTTACCAACACTGTTTGTTGTTAAGCATCAGAGAGATTCCTCGAAGAGAAACTGGGTAATTCACAGAATTTCTCAGAAGGCTGTACAATCAGGCTTAGGAAAATAGGGGCTGGGTAAGAGGAAGACCCATGGTTTGTATCCCACCAGGCCAGGGAGAGCACCAACGCTCTCTCTGCTGACCAGGGGATGTCACTGGGCACTGGAGTCTGTTGCTAGCCTGATTAGGAGGGCTGGGCCTGGATAAGTGAATGCTGCTGCCACCACAACCACTATCATCACAGTAGACTCTCTTGTTGTTCAGTTGCCAAGTCGTGTCTGACTCTTGGCGACCTCGTGGACTGCAGCACACCAGGCCTCCCTGACCCTCACCATCCCAGAGACTGCTCAAACTCATTGTCTACTGCATCGGCGGTGCCACTCAACCATTTCATCCTATGTCGCCCTCTTCTCATCTGCTTTCAGTCTTTCCCAGCATCAGGGTCTTTTCCAATGCGTCAGCTGTTCGCATCAACTGGCCAAAGGAGCTTCAGTATCAGTTTCTCCAATGAGTATTCAGGGTTGTCCTCCTTTAAGATTGACTGGTTTGATCTCTTTGCTGTCCAAGGGACTTTGAACTGTCTTCTCCAGCACCAGTTTGAAAGCATCAATTCTTTGGCACTCTGCCTTCTTTACAGAGAAGGCAATGGCACCCTACTCCAGTGCTTTTGCCTGGAAAATCCCATGGACCGAGGAGCCTGGTAGGCTGCAGTCCATGGGGTTGTGAACAGTCGGACACGACTGAACGACTTCACTTTCACTTTTCACTTTCATGCCCTGGAGAAAGAAATGGCAACCCACTCCAGTGTTCTTGCCTGGAGAATCCCAGCAACGGGGGAGCTTGGTGGGCTGCCGTCTATGGGGTTGTACAGAGTTGGACACGACTGAAACGACTTAGCAGCAGCAGCTGCTGCCTTCTTTATGGTCCAGATTTCACAACTGTATGTGACTACTGGACTCTCCACAACTCCTGTATAAGTAGCTCCAGATTCAGAGTACAAGGTACATTTATTTCATTTGTCAAGTCTAAGCTATAAGAGAAAATAGTCAGGCATATATCTAACATCTTCAGATTACTTTGAAGAGAAGCATGCTCTGGCTTTTATCCAGATTTAGAAAAGATATTCTTACTCTGGGCAAAAAAACAAAAAACAGTCTTTTTCTTCTGAGCCACTCAATACAATTCAAGACAGTTGCATTGGTCAGGATGGACTGGGTACTGTTAGACTAACAAACACTCCAAGCTCTTAGTGGTTTAAGCCAACAGAGGTTAATTTATCATATTCATCATACAAATTCATTGCTGGTTGGCAGGGAATATGTGCTGTATTGTCCTTACTTTGGAATGGAAGCTGGTGTAGCCTATAGCATTTGGAATGTTGTGGTTATAACATATAAAAGGAAATTTGGTGAGTTGGACACTGGCTTTTAAAGACGTCCATGGGTATCACTTTTCCTCATATTTCATTAGCTAAAACAAGTCAGATGGCTGCACCCTATTTCACAGAGGCAGACAAATGCTGCTCTACCATAAACCTGAAAACCTGAAAGGATGGGAACTAGAATAATGGAACTAGACTTTATGACCACACTGTTTACCCATCTAGTCACCAAAATCAAGCTAACTGTTCTTCCAGGAGGCAATGTACTCCTTCCATATTCAAGAGAGGCAGTTCAACGTTCCTATTCAGTACTCCAGGATCTCTCAGGGGCTTGTACTCTTCTCTTTATTGTGGGGTGACACATGGTAGTCTCACGGGTGAAATGTGACTATTTTTGATTCAGACACGATCAGTATATTCTTCACCTAATAATATATAGTGAGATAAAAGGACAGTACAACCACAATAAATCCTTTGTTTGGAGAAAGGGAAGGATGGAGACACAGCAAACAATGAAATCTCTGGGAAGACATTTTTAAGTGCCCTGATCAGGTGCTAAGGCTCCTTCTCTAGGAAACTTCCTTTTTCCATGGTAACCTATGGACCTCCACTCTCTGAGATGTCTTTTTTTGTTTGTTTTTCTTTATTTTTGTTGGCTATATTTGAAGTGGATATCAGGTTGCATATATTCTTTGGAGACTGAACAGACTTCTTAGCCCTATTCTCACCCTGAAACAATGGAAATACAGTTTCTTTTTAGGTTTTCAAGTATTTACAGTATCTTTTCTTTATTTTTTAAAAACTTATATTTTGAGATAATTGTAGATTCACATGCCACAGTGAGGAACAATACAGAGGGATCATGTATGTACTTCACCCAGTTTTCCCCAAAGGTAACATCTTCCATAATTATAGCACAAAACAATACCATAACCAGGAAATTGACATCAATAATCTACTGATCTTGTTTGGATTTCATCAGTTTTATATGTACTCATTTGTTTGTATGTGTATTTATTTTATGTGATTTCAACATGTGAGTTATTTGTGTATTTCATTACTATCATCAAAATTAGAACAGTTCATCATTATCAGGATCCCTTGTGTTGCTATTTTGTATCTATAGGTCCCATTTCTAACCCCTGAGAACCACTAATCTGTTCATTTTCGTTTTAAGAATATTATATAAATTAAATTTTACAGCATGCAACCTTATGGGATTGGCATTTTCACTCAACATAATTACCTTGGGGCCAAATCCAAGTTGTTGTATGTACCAATTTTTGTTCTTTTTTTATAGTTAGGTGGTATTCCACAATATGGATGAACTATAATTTTTTAACCATTTGCCTATTGAACAATTTGGAGAAGGAAATGGCAACCCACTCCAGTGTTTTTGCCTGGAGAATCCCATGGATGGAGGAGCCTAGTGGGCTGTAGTCCACAGGGTTGCTAAGAGTCAGGCATGACTGAGTGACTTCACTTTCACTACTGAACAATATTTATATTGTTTCAAGTTCAGGGCTATTGTGAATAAAGTGACTATGAACATTTCGTTTTCTTTTTTTTTTTTTTGGTATGAAGGCAAGTCTTTATTTCTTCAGGATAAAAACTGAAGGGTACAGTTTCTAGATTATGTGTCAATCACATGTTTACTTTTATAAGACATTGCGAAGCTATTTTCTATGGTTGTACCATTTTACATTCCCACCAGTGATGTTTGGTTCATCTAGTTTCTCTGCTTCCTTGTCACCACTTGGAATTCCACTATTTTCATTTTAGCCATTCTGTTAGTTGTGTAGTGATACCTCATGGTTTTAATTTGTAATTCCCTAATAGGTAAAGATATCAAGTACCCTTTCATATGCTTGTTTGCTATCCACATATTCTCAATGGAATGTTTCTTTGTCTTTGTTTTCTAAGTTACTTATTTGGTTTTCTATTTTTTTCCAGACCTGAGATTTCTTTATATATTCTAAATACTACTGTATTATTGAATATTTGGTTTGAAAATAAATTCTCCCTGTCAGGAGTTTGACTATCCTTTTAATCAAATCTTTTACAGAATCAGAGTTTTTATTTTAATGAGGTCTAACCTATCAGCTTTTCCTATTATTACTTCTACTTTTGATATTAAGTCTCAGTAACTCATTCTGAAGATATTTTTCTACTTTTCTTATGTAAAAAATTTATCATTTTACATTTTAACATAATGTCTTTTAAGTCCAGGGTAGTAGGTTCTTAGTTTGTTTTCAGTCTAACTCTGAAAACGTTAGTATTTTCACCTAGTTCGTTTCATTTAATATCATATATCATTAGTCATATTAATAGCATTTCCGATATGTAATTTTTATATTTGCAGATTTATTTGAATCTCACTTTCATGGCCCTGTACTGTCTCTGTCTCTTTCTGTCTCTCTTGCTCTGCTGCTTGCTGTACTACGTGCATGCTATGTTGACTACTTAATTAATATTCACAATCATCTTATGGAGAAGGACCTTTATTTAAAACAAACAAAAAAATGGATCCCTAGAGAGTTTAAAGAATAAGCCTTTGACATAAAATAAGCAAGTGGTGAAGGCAGAAATTCATACAGCTTGACTTCAAAGCCCACTTACCCTGTACTGAATTGGGATGTATTAGTTCAGTTCAGTTGCTCAGTCATGTCTGGCTTTTTGCAACCCCATGAATCGCAGCACACCAGGCCTCCCTGCCCATCACCAACTCCTAGAGTTCACTCAAACTCACGTCCATCGAGTAAGTGATGCCATCCAGCCATCTCATTCTCGGTCGTCCCCTTCTCCTCCTGCCCCCAGTCCCTCCCAGCATCAGTCTTTTCCAATGAGTCAACTTTTCGCATGAGGTGGCCAAAGTATTGGGGTGTATAACTATTATAATAAGATAAATTATACACATCAGTGGTATGTGTATATAAAGCGTTACTAAACCAGATGTGAACAGAGATGGCTGATTATAACATATTGTCACCCTAGTGGCTTCCCATATCACTTCTTCTTCCTGTTTACTAAGGTTAATTACAGCCCTTTCTTGTGAGGTGCTGTGGCAGGGTTTTTAAGGTAAGCATGTCTATAATACCCCCACCTGTCCTGGATGAACACAATGTTAATATGATATATCCTCAGAGCCCTGCGACATAAATTGGAACTGAAGTGCCAGAAAGCATGAAAAATGGCAGAGTGACAATATACTGTGTCAGTGCTTACAATTATAGGCTTTTAATATCCGGATCATTGAATTACTATATACATGATGTATAGTATCAGTCTGGGAACAACGTGTCTCTGTTGGCTGGAATGCCATACTGCTTCCTTAGACTTCTCAGTCTAAAGCATCAAAGGGAACACTCTCAGGTTGTCCCAGGGCCTTGGATCTGTGTGTGGGATCAATTCCTATTATGATGCTGCAAAACCACAAGGATCTCAGCAGTATTTTGTTTAGTCATCCCAAGTGTTGCTTTGAAGAAATGCTCTGAAACCAACATTTAAGAAAATTCTTTAGTTACATTAGCTAAGCTATCTCAAGTGACTGTTTTTGTTCAGAAAATACCCACAAGTGTGAAACCAGATGTTTTACAATTTAATTTTTGTTTCTGAAGTCAGAGAATAATATCTTAAAATTTCTCCCTTCACCTTTTTATCTTAAAACCAAGCTTACAATTACGATCGTGAGTTTTCCCAAAAATGTAAAATATATTGTTGAATTTTAATCTTTCCATTCAATTGAAAAAAAAAAAACAGAGCAGAAAAGGCTGAAGAAAAATTGCAAATTAAAACACTGACCAAACTACCCAACCTCAAGTGCAAGCAAACAGACAAACACATATACAAGGCTGGTTTGGCTAACTGGATTTAATTTGTGTATTCTCCACATTTCATGGGTTTCCTAGATGTGCTAGTGGTAAAGAACCTGCCTGCCAATGCAGGAGTTGTAAAAGAAACAGGTTTGATCCCTGAGTCAGGAAGATCCCTTGGAGAAGGGCATGGCAATCCACTCCGGTATTCTTGCCTGGAAAATCCCGCGGACAGAGAAGCCTGGCGAGCTACTGTCCCTAGGGTCATACAGAGTTGGACAGGATTGAAATGACGTAGCATGCATGCATGCACGTTTCATGAGTACAGTAGGGTTTGGAGTGTGTTATACCTCAGCTTCGGATCAAATTTGCATTCGGTTCTGAGGTGGTCTTCTTGTTTAGATCTGTACATTCCTTAGCATTTGACCCTTAACTCTCCACCATTGTAAGGGTAGGTTGAGTCATTTAGCTATCATCATAGACAAGAAGACACAAATGCGAGTTAATAACCATCAAAGGTGTCTATTTCCTTTTCCTATAAATCAGAGCATGCTTTCCTACTGAATTTTGCAAGAAGGAAAACAGACTCCCTCCTGCTGATGTGAGGAAGTAAAGCTAAATCTCCCTCAAGATTCACTTTGGCTCCTTGCAGCTGTATGTTAGTACCTTTTTATATGCAATTTTACTTCATTTAGTCTTTAAGGTTGTGCCTGAGGTTAGTTTAAAAGGTTAGTTAAATGTTAATGGATGTTAATGCTGCAATTAAATTGTTAAATCAATTGAAAACTGGGGCTCCATTTCTATCTGCGTTAGTGCCGGCCTGAGCTGCATTGGCGTATAAATTAAAAGCTGTAAATCTAGCGAAGTCTAATTAGAGACCAAATTTCTCATTTATCTTATTTTCACAGGACTGTAAGCACTGATAGATAATCAACGAAGGGCTAAAACTTTTTAACATTAAAAAACTATTTTATCTATTTCAGGATTCAGGTGACTGATTATAATTCAGATCCAATTACTGTAAAAGGTCATATGTGAAATGAAGTTCTTTCAGACACTCTAAGTTTTCTTTTACAAGTTTGCATACAACCCACTACCATTCCCATCCCCCAAAGCAAATAAAAATACATTATTCAAGACCACCTTTAATGGCATCTTAGAGTAACCTTGGTGCTAAACAGTGTGTTTAATAGACTACTTCATTAACACAAAGGGGGAAAGATGGATTTGGAAGCCTTGTAGGAGATTCATCAGGGAGCAAAATTAAGCCTTCATGGATGTCTAAGGTGAGGATTTTTCACTGTTGCTTCATATTGGCCTTGCTTTACCCAGTGTCTGAGAATATTTGCATATAATCAGTTCAAATGAAAGGATTTGTCAAACTAAATCCTCTTCAGTTCAGTATTGTAGAACTCCTCTGTTAAAATAATTCTGTGTATAACTCAACTTTGGTCCCACTTTAGTAGATCACACTTTAAAAAAAAATTCTCTTCACTATTCACTAACTTGTGGCACTTAATGATGAGGTCTAACCATAACTTTTGATATACAAATGTTGACATGAAGATATGTTAGTTTCTACCTAAGTCAGAAGATCAAAAATCATCTTTCCAAAGACTAGGAACACACACATAGGTTTTGGTTTGGAAAGCTGCTTTATTATTTAAAATTTTTAATGTAAATTATATTTTCCATGAATGTTAATTTCTTTAATAAAATCTTCTGCCCAGAAAAAGTACTATTTTAAGAGAAGTTATAAATGGATATTCAAATCACTCAACTATAAGAAGGCTTCATTCCTCTAATGAAGATACAAGCTATGTCTTTCTGCATTCATATTCTGTAGTTTCAGCCACTGATTAAACCACAAAAGAACATCAGAAAGTGAATTGCTGAGCAGATTGAATGTTCTGAACTTTTAACTTTCTTAATTTTGTCATGAATTCAAATCTACTAAAACTCTTGATTACAGACTCTTGCTTGTTCCCTGAAGCAAAGGAAAAAGATGTTCTATTTTTTCACCCTCAAAGAAACACTGATTTCCTAACAGCATGTTTGTTTCTTACTTACAAACATTTCAAACTCAGGAACTAACTAACACACTAACACCAGGTGAACCAAAATCAGTCTATATTCATGAATTGCTGAGACTTTCAAAAAGGAGAGATTTACAACATCTTAACCAGAGACTGTGCACATACGATGAAAACGTACAGATGTATCAAGTACATACCTGCCAAGTACTTTCTTTCTCTCTTTCTTTAATTAGAGAGGAAAAACAAAAGCAAAAGATACAAGGCCAGCCTTTTTAGCAGGGTAGGAGTTATCACTCTACCAGGTAAAGAGGCTGGGAAAGTCTTCAAGTAGAAAATTAGGATGGGATATTAGATTTTTTTTTTTTCTGATCACCAATCTTCTGGGAACAGGATTTTTTTTTTTTTAATATTCAAGTGTTGACAGGAAACTATCCACTGAGACTAGACAGACACCTAAGGGGTATTACTTAATGATCTCTGAGAATGATTTGCAGCTGAAGCCTAAAAATCTGCTGTTAAAAATAAATTATTTAAAATTAGATATTTTTACTCAGTGCACATGCAAACATTTTTTAAGTTCTACAAGCCACTGTCAGTCACTGATGTGACTGTTTCACAGTGTGAAGCTGCTTCGGATCTAGTTCTAGGGCTGGTGGAGGGCATGAGTGAGGCGAATTTTACTGGAGGCTGGCGAGGTGGGGGTCTGAGCAAGAATTCCTCCCCTAGTGGGGAGACGCAGAGACAGTGTTTGGATGCCAGCTTTGGAGGCAACTAGGGACTAAGTTCAAACTTGGCTAGTTTGCATATGTTCTAGAGCATCAGGCAAGTTTCCTAACCTCTCTTTGCTGGCATTTCCTCATCTTGTTCTTGGTTCTTCTCCACCTATATTCCCCTGGCTTTGAATGCTATCTGATTGCAGGTTACTAGTGAATATATTTTTAGCACTGACCCCTGATTCCTAGATACTTTTATTAGATAGTTTTACTGATACGGCTTCTTAGATTCATTTATTCACTTATTCATTTATTAACTCATTTGTTCATTCATTGTTGAGTGCTGGCAACATGTCAGGTCTTATAGTACCACTAACCGTTCTAGAGTGAGCAGCATAAATTACTTGCCCTTTTAGCATTTATATTCTAGGGAAGGAGTAGATAGTGAACAAAGAAACGAGAAATTTAACAATTTCAAAAGAATATACAACTATGTAAAAATTCAAGGCAGAGTAGAAGCAGAAAGTGACTGAGCATTCCCTTTTGGGTTGATGGGACAGGGGACAGAGATTTAGAAGAGGCTACTATCTAATAGTGGGACTTGTCAAAAACAGCTTTTGTGATCATCTAACTCCCTAGCTTTCTCTTCCTTCTGAATTTCCTTCTCTTCCTGTTTTCCCATCTCAGTTAAAGGCATCATCATTTACATAAAAACCTAGAAGTTTGGGGTTTTTTTGTTTGTTTGTTTTCTTTTATCATTACTCACTCCCCTGCAGATCCTATCCACCAGTAGTGCGAGCTCAGTCTGTTCACTTTTGTCCAACTCTTTGAGAGACCAGAGCCTGCTAGGCTCCTCTGTCCAAGCAGCAATAGGTTGATATTAAAGCATCACCTTATACAAAGTTGACTAATGGTCAGTGGACTTAGGTGACTAGCCCAGGGTTATACAATCAGTCAATGGTGGATCCCAGGCTTGTTTGGAATCAGACTTTCTAGCACCATTTTTGCATCTTTCCCTTCTGACTCTGAAGGAGGGGCTGCAAAAGGGACAAGAAGAGCTGCAAGTGCCCCATATTTGTTCAACAGTTTAGCCGACTCCTCAACTTTTCTATACCTTACCTGACAATTTCTACTCAAAGCTGGGTTTTACTTGTTTCCTGCAATTACTAAGCCAGTCTGAACTCTCTCACATACTTTCTTCTACATTATTTTGCAAGTACTCCCTGATCATTTCATGCTGTCTTATGTTATAGCTACATTTTAAGTCCCTAAAAGATAGAGGCCAACTCTTCTCCCTCCATGTATACACTTAGTGTTCAATAAATGCTTGTTACAGTTAAACACAGATTTTATTTTCTATTCTCAGAAAATTTACAATCTAGCAGGTGCCAAAAGCAAAGACTCATGACAAAACTTCAGTTCAGTTTAGTCGTGTCCGACTCTTTGAGACCC
>SJYW01005247.1:245590-351199 GCA_006410735.1 Raphicerus campestris | reverse complement strand
TTTTTTTTTTTTTAATATTCAAGTGTTGACAGGAAACTATCCACTGAGACTAGACAGACACCTAAGGGGTATTACTTAATGATCTCTGAGAATGATTTGCAGCTGAAGCCTAAAAATCTGCTGTTAAAAATAAATTATTTAAAATTAGATATTTTTACTCAGTGCACATGCAAACATTTTTTAAGTTCTACAAGCCACTGTCAGTCACTGATGTGACTGTTTCACAATGTGAAGCTGCTTCGGATCTAGTTCTAGGGCTGGTGGAGGGCATGAGTGAGGCGAATTTTACTGGAGGCTGGCGAGGTGGGGGTCTGAGCAAGAATTCCTCCCCTAGTGGGGAGACGCAGAGACAGTGTTTGGATGCCAGCTTTGGAGGCAACTAGGGACTAAGTTCAAACTTGGCTAGTTTGCATATGTTCTAGGGCATCAGGCAAGTTTCCTAACCTCTCTTTGCTGGCATTTCCTCATCTTGTTCTTGGTTCTTCTCCACCTATATTCCCCTGGCTTTGAATGCTATCTGATTGCAGGTTACTAGTGAATATATTTTTAGCACTGACCCCTGATTCCTAGATACTTTTATTAGATAGTTTTACTGATACGGCTTCTTAGATTCATTTATTCACTTATTCATTTATTAACTCATTTGTTCATTCATTGTTGAGTGCTGGCAACATGTCAGGTCTTATAGTACCACTAACCGTTCTAGAGTGAGCAGCATAAATTACTTGCCCTTTTAGCATTTATATTCTAGGGAAGGAGTAGATAGTGAACAAAGAAACGAGAAATTTAACAATTTCAAAAGAATATACAACTATGTAAAAATTCAAGGCAGAGTAGAAGCAGAAAGTGACTGAGCATTCCCTTTTGGGTTGATGGGACAGGGGACAGAGATTTAGAAGAGGCTACTATCTAATAGTGGGACTTGTCAAAAACAGCTTTTGTGATCATCTAACTCCCTAGCTTTCTCTTCCTTCTGAATTTCCTTCTCTTCCTGTTTTCCCATCTCAGTTAAAGGCATCATCATTTACATAAAAACCTAGAAGTTTGGGGTTTTTTTGTTTGTTTGTTTTCTTTTATCATTACTCACTCCCCTGCAGATCCTATCCACCAGTAGTGCGAGCTCAGTCTGTTCACTTTTGTCCAACTCTTTGAGAGACCAGAGCCTGCTAGGCTCCTCTGTCCAAGCAGCAATAGGTTGATATTAAAGCATCACCTTATACAAAGTTGACTAATGGTCAGTGGACTTAGGTGACTAGCCCAGGGTTATACAATCAGTCAATGGTGGATCCCAGGCTTGTTTGGAATCAGACTTTCTAGCATCATTTTTGCATTTTTCCCTTCTGACTCTGAAGGAGGGGCTGCAAAAGGGACAAGAAGAGCTGCAAGTGCCCCATATTTGTTCAACAGTTTACCCGACTCCTCAACTTTTCTATACCTTACCTGACAATTTCTACTCAAAGCTGGGTTTTACTTGTTTCCTGCAATTACTAAGCCAGTCTGAACTCTCTCACATACTTTCTTCTACATTATTTTGCAAGTACTCCCTGATCATTTCATGCTGTCTTATGTTATAGCTACATTTTAAGTCCCTAAAAGATAGAGGCCAACTCTTCTCCCTCCATGTATACACTTAGTGTTCAATAAATGCTTGTTACAGTTAAACACAGATTTTATTTTCTATTCTCAGAAAATTTACAATCTAGCAGGTGCCAAAAGCAAAGACTCATGACAAAACTTCAGTTCAGTTCAGTCGTGTCCGACTCTTTGAGACCCTATGAATCGCAGCACACCAGGCCTCCCTGTCCATCACCAACTCCTGGAGTTCACTCAGACTCACGTTCACTGAGTCCCTGATGCCATCCAGCCATCTCATCCTCGGTCGTCCCCTTCTCCTCCTGCCCCCAATCCCTCCCAGCATCAGAGTCTTTTCCAATGAGTCAACTCTTCGCATGAGGTGGCCAAAACACTGGAGTTTCAGCTTTAGCATCATTCCTTCAAAAGAAATCACAGGGTTGGTCTCCTTCAGAATGGACTGGTTGGATCTCCTTGCAGTCCAAGGGACTTTCAAGATGAGTCTTCTCCAGCACCACAGTTCAAAAGCATCAATTCTTCGGCACTCAGCTTTCTTCACAGTCAACCCTCACATCCATACAGGACTACTGGAAAAACCATAGCCTTGACTAGATGGACCTTAGTTGGCAAAGCAATGTCTCTGGTTTTGAATATACTGTCTAGTTTGGTCATAACTTTTCTTCCAAGGAGTAAGCATCTTTTAATTTCATGGCTGCAGTCACCATCTGCAGTGATTTTGGAGCCCCCAAAATAAAGTCTGACACTGTTTCCACTGTTTCCCCGTCTATTTTCCATACTTTGCCGACTAAGGTCCGTCTAGTCAAGGCTATGGTTTTTCTAGTGGTCATGTATGGATGTGAGAGTTGGACTGTGAAGAAGGTTGAGTGCCGAAGAATTGATGCTTTTGAACTGTGGTGCTGGAGAAGACTCTTGAGAGTCCCTTGGACTGCAAGGAGATCCAACCTGTCCATTCTGAAGGAGACCAACCCTGTGATTTCTTTTGAAGGAATGATGCTAAAGCTGAAACTCCAGTGTTTTGGCCACTTCATGCGAAGAGTTGACTCATTGGAAAAGACTCTGATGCTGGGAGGGATTGGGGGCAGGAGGAGAAGGGGACGACCGAGGATGAGATGGCTGGATGGCATCAGGGACTCAATGAACGTGAGTCTGAGTGAACTCCAGGAGATGGTGACGGACAGGGAGGCCTGGTGTGCTGCGATTCATGGGGTCTCAAAGAGTCGAACACAACTGAGCGACTTAACTGAACTGAACTGATAGGACCGGGTGCACTGAGCCGGCAGCACACTGAGCACAGGCGGCTGGGAGCTGGTGGCGCAGTGGGCACTGGAGCTGTGAGCCGGTGGTGCACTCGGCACAGCTGAGAGGAGCAGCCCCATGTCCGAGGTCAGTGGAGGCCAGGAGGAGAAACCCCGTGTCCAAGGCCAGTGGTGGCCAGGAGGAGACACCCTGCATCCGAGGTCAGGGCAGCGGCCAAGAGGAGCTATCCCGCGTCCGAGGTCAGGGGCGGCCGGGAGGAGCTATCCTGCGTTCGAGGTCAGGGGCGGCCAGGAGGGGACACCTCGCACCCGAGGCCAGGGGCAGTGACCCCGAGGAGCCACCCTGAGCCCAAGGTCAAAGAAGGCAGCTGGGAGGAGCCACCCATACCCAAGAACAGGGCCGGCTGCCAGGAGGAGCAACCCTAGGAGAAGTGGCTGAGTAGGCACAGGAGGNATCCTGAGCCCAAGGTCAAAGAAGGCAGCTGGGAGGAGCCACCCATACCCAAGAACAGGGCCGGCTGCCAGGAGGAGCAACCCTAGGAGAAGTGGCTGAGTAGGCACAGGAGGGCCTAGAGGAGCTGTCTCATGTTGAAGGTAAAGAACTGCCAGCAGTAAGGAGATACCCCTTGTCCAACGTAAGGAGCAGCGGATGTGCTTTGCTGGAGCAGACATGAAGAGATACCCCATGCCCAAGGTAAGAGAAACCCAAGTAAGNGGCTCAGATCATGAACTCCTTATTACCAAATTCAGACTCAAATTGAAGAAAGTAGGGAAAACCGCTAGACCATTCAGGTATGACCTAAATCAAATCCCTTATGATTATACAGTGGAAATGAGAAATAGATTTAAGGGCCTAGATCTGATAGATAGAATGCCTGATGAACTATGGAATGACAAAACTTAAGTGATGGCAAATCAAAGTGAGCAATGAAATGCCGTAACACTGAGTATTTTTAAAACTGATGAGCAAAAGAAATCACTGGAAAACTGAAGAATGAGTATTAGCTTTTGTCGAGGAGGAGGAGAATAGAATGAATAGATTTCAAGTATGACAATGAATATGTCATTTACAGATCAGGCTGACATGATGAGAGCTAAGGGTTCTTCAAAAGATGAGTTCATGCACAAACATTTATCAAAATCTTACTAGGTATCACGTACTCTATAGCATACACAATAGCAACTGAAATAAATATTGTTTGGGTCTCATGTAGTTGATAGGTTTGCAACAAAAGATCAAGAATTTAACAATCTATGCTGTGATGGGAGTTTATACCTGAAGCATCTAACTTCTGAAGGAGGAACATCAAGAGGGGCTTTCTGAAAGAAATGCTATTTGCTGCTTGGAGAATTATTAATGGAAAGCAAAAGTTGAAAAATTTAGATTAGACTAGATCAGATGGCACTTTATATAGCCTTAAACAGTAGAGCTACCAAATTAAATGGCTAGAGGGAGGAAAAAGGGAAGGAAAAGGGAGGAGGAAGAAGAGTCTGGAGGGAGACATTACTGGTGGTGAAATGAGAACTTTTGTTAAGAAAGCCCCANTTATATAGCCTTAAACAGTAGAGCTACCAAATTAAATGGCTAGAGGGAGGAAAAAGGGAAGGAAAAGGGAGGAGGAAGAAGAGTCTGGAGGGAGACATTACTGGTGGTGAAATGAGAACTTTTGTTAAGAAAGCCCCATAGGGACCCAAAGAGGGAATGTCTCCAGAGGACATATGTAAAAACAGAAAGGGATGATCCTGAAGAGGGAGCCAACATTTGCCTATAGAAGTGAGATCTTTATCTTCATACTTATACTCCATACCACCCAACAACTATCTCTTCTTTTCTTGCCACTTTGATCTGTACCAACATATTCATTTCATTCTCTACCTAATTTTCTTTATTATCATTATCACTTGCTCCATTTTCTACACTTCAAACACAGAGACATCTCTTTAAGATACACCATTGGCCTTACACTTCCTTAGCATAGTCATCATCTTTGTGAAAATTATGTTTTTCAAAATTGTATTCTGGTAGAGGAAAACAGAGCTGACCTAAATGACTTTGGAAATTAGTAAGTCATAAAACTAAAGATGTAAGAGTTGGACTGTGAAGAAAGCTGAGCGCAGAAGAATTGATGCTTTTGAACTGTGGTGTTGGAGAAGACTTTTGAGAGTCCCTTGGACTGCAAGGAGATCGAACCAGTTCATCACAAAGAACATCAGTTCTGAATATTCACTGGAAGGACTGATGCTGAAGCTGAAATTCCAATACTTTGGCCACCTGATGCAAAGAACTGACTCATTTGAAAAGACGCTGATGATGGGAAAGATTGAAGGCAGGAGGAGAAGGAGATGACAGAGGATGAGACGGTTGGATGGCATCACTAACTCAATTTACATGAGTTTGAGCAAATTCCAGGAGTTGGTGATGGATAGGGAAGCCTGGTGTGCTATANAAGAATGAGTATTAGCTTTTGTCGAGGAGGAGGAGAATAGAATGAATAGATTTCAAGTATGACAATGAATATGTCATTTACAGATCAGGCTGACATGATGAGAGCTAAGGGTTCTTCAAAAGATGAGTTCATGCACAAACATTTATCAAAATCTTACTAGGTATCACGTACTCTATAGCATACACAATAGCAACTGAAATAAATATTGTTTGGGTCTCATGTAGTTGATAGGTTTGCAACAAAAGATCAAGAATTTAACAATCTATGCTGTGATGGGAGTTTATACCTGAAGCATCTAACTTCTGAAGGAGGAACATCAAGAGGGGCTTTCTGAAAGAAATGCTATTTGCTGCTTGGAGAATTATTAATGGAAAGCAAAAGTTGAAAAATTTAGATTAGACTAGATCAGATGGCACTTTATATAGCCTTAAACAGTAGAGTTACCAAATTAAATGGCTAGAGGGAGGAAAAAGGGAAGGAAAAGGGAGGAGGAAGAAGAGTCTGGAGGGAGACATTACTGGTGGTGAAATGAGAACTTTTGTTAAGAAAGCCCCATAGGGACCCAAAGAGGGAATGTCTCCAGAGGACATATGTAAAAACAGAAAGGGATGATCCTGAAGAGGGAGCCAACATTTGCCTATAGAAGTGAGATCTTTATCTTCATACTTATACTCCATACCACCCAACAACTCTCTCTTCTTTTCTTGCCACTTTGATCTGTACCAACGTATTCATTTCATTCTCTACCTAATTTTCTTTATTATCATTATCACTTGCTCCATTTTCTACACTTCAAACACAGAGACATCTCTTTAAGATACACCATTGGCCTTACACTTCCTTAGCATAGTCATCATCTTTGTGAAAATTATGTTTTTCAAAATTGTATTCTGGTAGAGGAAAACAGAGCTGACCTAAATGACTTTGGAAATTAGTAAGTCATAAAACTAAAGATGTAAGAGTTGGACTGTGAAGAAAGCTGAGCGCAGAAGAATTGATGCTTTTGAACTGTGGTGTTGGAGAAGACTTTTGAGAGTCCCTTGGACTGCAAGGAGATCGAACCAGTTCATCACAAAGAACATCAGTTCTGAATATTCACTGGAAGGACTGATGCTGAAGCTGAAATTCCAATACTTTGGCCACCTGATGCAAAGAACTGACTCATTTGAAAAGACGCTGATGATGGGAAAGATTGAAGGCAGGAGGAGAAGGAGATGACAGAGGATGAGACGGTTGGATGGCATCACTAACTCAATTTACATGAGTTTGAGCAAATTCCAGGAGTTGGTGATGGATAGGGAAGCCTGGTGTGCTATATAGTCCATGGTGTTGCAAAGAGTTGGACACAATGGAGTGACTGAACTGAACTGAACTGAAAACTAAAGTGAAATGAAACTGTAAATGAGCACTGTACTCTAGCTAAGAAAACTGTTTCTCACGGTGCTGTATGGGCTAACAGTTCTGCTACCACATAAGAATGCATCACACAAAATAGGAACTCTGTCAAAGGGATACAGGCCCTGACAGAAAGAGTGCCCAAAGGCCTAACTGGAATAAATTGAGCAAGAAATGAAAGTAGTAGTATGTTATAATTCAAAGTATAAAATAAATATACATGTGTCAACACTGATCTAAATCAATGACTGAAAAATAATCATTTAAAAAATACATAATTATAGAATAGAGACATATTTTGTGCAGAAGGATTCCAAATAATTTCTGTAGATAGTCCAAATAATTTCTGTAGATATTTCTGTAGAATTGCCAGCCCTTGGTGTAGCTTTCTTACAGAAGACAGGATGGAATGGGGTAGGAGGAAGAATATTTTGATAATGGAGAAAGCTGACAAACACTATCTCAGAGAGGTCACCAATGCCAACATCCACAGTCATAAGTCACATCGACAATATGTACTCAAGATATGATGGGATGAGAGTGGCACTGTGATCTTTCTTCCGAAGACATATAACGCCAGTCTAATCATGAAAAAAATACCAGACACATCCTAGTAGAATGACATTCTACAAACTACCTGGCCAGTACTCCTCAAACTGTCAGGGTCATTGAAAGCAAGGGAAGTCTGAGCATCTATAATAGCCAGGAAGAGCCTAAGGAGACATGATGACTTAATGGAATGTGGTGTCCTGATTATGATCCTGGAGCAGAAAAAAATATTAAGGCTTATATTAAGCAAAAATTAAGGAAATCTGAATAAACTATGGGTTTTAGTTAATAATGAAATACTAATGTGTTAGCTTATTTAACTTATATGCAGTGTACATCATGAGAAATGCTGGGCTGAATGAAGCACAAGCTGGAATCAAGATTGCAGGGAGAAATATCAATAGCTTCAGATATGGAGATGACACCACCCTTATGGCAGAAAGTGAGGAAGAACTAAAGAGCCTCTTGTTGCAAGTGAAAGAGGTGAGTGAAAAAGTTGGTTTAAAACACACTTTCAGAAAACTAAGATCATAGCATTTGGTCCCACCACTTCATGTCATAGAAGTGGAAAAAATAGAAACAGTGAGAGACTTTATTTGGGAGGGGGCTCCAAAATCACTACACATAGTGATTGCAGCCATGAAATTAAAAGATGCTTGCTCCTTGGAAAAAAAGCTATCACCAACCTAGACAATATATTAAAAAGCAGAGACATTACTTTATCAACCAAGGTCTGTCTGTCTAGTCAAGGCTGTGGTTTTTCCAGTAGTCATGTATGGATGTGAGAGTTGAACTGTGAAGAAAGCTGAGCACCAAAGAATTGATGCTTTTGAACTGTGGTGTTGGAGAAGATTCTTGAGAGCCCCTTGGACTGCAGGGAGACCCAGCCAGTCCACCCTAAAGGAGATCAGTCCTGGGTGTTCATTGTTAGGACTGATGTTGAGGCTGAGGCTTCAGTACTTTGGCCACTTGATGTGAAGAGCTGACTCATTTGAAAAGACCCTGATGCTGGGAAAGAATGAGAGCAGGAGGAGAAGGGGACGACAGAGGATGAGATGGCTGGATGGCATCACCGACTCAATGGATATGAGTTTGAGTGAACTCCAGGAGTTGGTGATGGACAGCGAGGCCTGGTGTGCTGCAGTCCATGGTGTCCCAAAGAGTTGGACACGACTGAGTGACTGAACTGAACTGAGCAGAACTGAATGTGTTAGTCACTCAGTTGTGTCTGACTGTTTGTGACTCCATGGACCTTCCAGGCTCTTCTGTTCATGGAATTCTGCACGCAAGAATACTGGACGGGCTTGCCATAGCCCATACCCTCCTCCAGGGGATCTTCCCAACTCAGGGCTCAAACACAGGTCTCCTACACAGCAGGCAGATTCTTTACTATCTGAGCCACTTATAAAGCGCTATAAAGCATACATACTTGCTTAGGGCTTCTCATTTATATTAACAAACTGTCCTCCAGAAACGTTCTACTACACCAATTTTCACACTCATCAGCAGTGTTGGGGAGAACATTTTGGCCCACAGAGGGTTTTGTTGTTTATTCGTTTAATCTGTATGTTTAGTAAGAAATCTATGAATTCTTCACTAATGCGTTTTCAACAGGATAGACTATAAGTTCTGCTTCATCAGTTGCTATTTGCTGCATGCTTACCCTTTGGTAGACTTTGTGTTGTCCATTTACTTCACATCCCTCATCCAATGTGATGCTTACAAGATTCCTGAGATGTAGGCTAGGTCCTCATCCTCCTGCGTTCAGATGTGAGAAGGGGAACAGCCTGCTAGTCACAGGCCTATTGTTGTTCTTTAGTCATTAAGTTGTGTCTGACTCTTTTGTGACCTCATGGCTGTAGCCTAACAGGCTCCTCTGACCATGGGATTTCCCAGACAAAAATACTGGAGTGGATTGCCATTTCCTTCTCAAGAGTATTTTTCCAACCCAGGGATCAAACTCACATCTCCTGCACTACAGGTGGATTCTTTACCACTGAGATACCACTGGCTCGTTAATTTTAGTAAATGTTAAGCGAAGAGTTGACTCATTGGAAAAGACTCTGATGCTGGGAGGGATTAGGGGCAGGAAGAGAAGGGGACGACAGAGGATGAGATGGCTGGATGGCATCACTTACGCGATGGACATGAGTTTGAGTGAACTCCGGGAGTTGGTGACGGACAGGGAAGCCTGGGGTGATGCAATTCATGGGGTTGCAAAGAGTTGGACATAACTGCGCTACTGAACTGAACTGAACATATTTATACAAAATGTTATTCAGAGGAGAAATTAGATATAAGGTCTATGTATACCCTTTACAATATCCACACAATTTTTCTATAAATCTAAACTGATTTTAAAAGTAAATTTTATTAAAAATCATAGTTTCAAGCTCAACTCCTTTTCTGAGCACAGACTAATGCTGGACTATTCCAACGAAATGTTCTGTGGGAACCTCAGATTAAGTTGTCCAAATCAAAACTCATTATCTTAAGCATCACATCAACTAAGCTTCTTAATTTCTTTATCTCTCATAAATAGACAGCAGTAAATAAAATAAAATTAAAATAAAATCATGATACACAATTATTTTAAAGATTTGCCAGGTTGGACACTTGACAATCATCAGCCCCTCCTCCCTTCCTGTAATCCATCAACATCAGTTGCCAAATGCGCATTCTATGCCCACAGTGACTTTTTGCTTATTATTTCCCACATTATTGCTTAGACACTCATTGATTTTTTGAGTTATTTTCAAGGGTCTTTAAAATGACCTTTTAATCACCCTTCCAAATACATCTCATTGTTGAGCTAGTGTCATAAAGCTTAATTCCACTCGTGTATTCTTTCGGAAAGTTAGAGGTAGCTACTCACTGCATGACATCCATAGTCAACACCTTGTCTTGGCCCTTTGAGGTGCAGCTTCAACTTTACTTTCCAATATCTGTTCCCATATTTCTCTACGAAATCATGGCAGCCTCACTCTCCCATTTCACACCACTCTCACGGCCTCTCTTACGCCCTCCCCGCAGAACCTGTAAAATTTGGATGCATGCCTGCTATGTGTCAAGTATATGAGTGTCATGCATTCCTGCTGGAGAGGAAAAAAGAAAGGAAAGACATCCCTTCCTCAGATTCCATATCTGCATCTTTACTCGTACTTATTCTCCTCTGCATTGGCCAACCCTCCCAGTTCTGGCTTTCCAGACCTCACTCACCCTTCACCATCTACCACAAAGATAAAAGCAGTTTAGTAAAGTGGCTAAGGGCATGGGTGCTGAGTCAAAGCAGACCTGAGTTTAATTTCTGGCCTTGTATTTTATTCTTTTGCAAAACTAGACAATCTGTGTCCTCTCTAAGTGTCTATCTGTGAAACCGGGATTTGGTGCAGATTATATGAAATAAAGTACTTGCTAATAAGTTCCCAAAATACAACAAATCTTTAAAATTTACTTTAAAGTTCTCCTTTCAAAGGTCAGCTTTTAAGGAAATCTAGCCTATTTGTATATGTTTTTTGTTCATTTATCCTTTTGATCCCCACTAGTTGAGATTCTGTGGGATTTTGGTTGTGTCTCCTGTCTGCTACTTTCCCAGGCCCCCTTTGCTTCACGGTGTTTTGTCTTCTTGTTCCACAACATTGCCATTTCACAACAATCCCTCTGTGTCTCGACTGGCTTCTCTGTATAACAGAAATACTGATAGTACCTCCCTCAAAGGATTTTTAAAGGTGAAGAGATTGATGCGTACAGAGCACTTTGAACAGTGCTTAATATATAAGAAGTACTAGATGCATGATTTTACTTTTTGTTAATAGGGTTATCATCTCATCTGCCACGGTAACAGACAATGAGGTTTACCTTTATATCCCCTGTAATGACTAGAAAAAATTCAAGTATATAGTTGATGCTGAGTGAAGGCAAATTGGAGTGGAATCTGATATGATGGGACACCATCTTCCTTTCTCTGAGGAAGAAAATATGGATCAATTAGAACCAAGGGCCAAAGCCATGGACAATCAATACACAGGGCAAGTGAGGAAGAGGACACACTGGGGAAGGGCCAGGCAGAAAGAGAAGATTCAGGGGGATGAACCTGTAAGGAGCAAAAGTGTGGAGAATGAGTTGTATTAAATAATGCAGTCTTTATTGGTGCCTGATGAATAAATGAACAACACTAATGCTCCTTTGTGCTTACTCAGAGGTATGTTCACCTCCAGGATAAGTTGCTAGCTAATAGTCTGCCATCAGCTAACGTTCAGTAGTAGATGTGAGACAAAATTCCCCCAAATGTAAGTCTAAGTAAAATTTTTGCATAACGTATGACTTGATTTTTATTTAATGACATAGTAGTCTCTTATCAACCTGGATTATTTTTAAAACCCATATGTGAAAGATTAGTACAGGAAACACTGGTATGTTTTTAGAAACATTGAGTGGTAGCCACATCTTTCCAATAGTAAACATGAGATAAAGTAGCTACCTAACTCTTAGTGACCATCTTTCTGTTGTATAACAAGAGCTGTGGTGAGCAATCCAGACAAGGACTACTGGACTGCTAATGGCTAATATTCTGTCCTCCCATCGGTCTTTCTTTATCTTCTATCTATGATCTCTGAACAGATATTAAAACCTAAGACATAATTGCAAGGGAATAAGAGAATTTCTTATTAATTAGAAATATTACATACATATTTCCATTTGGAAAGACATAAGAGTCTGTTTGAATTTTTTTGCTTGGTTTTTAATCTCGCTTGAATTTGAAGGTCAATATACATGGCCTGTGTTTATTATCTCTCATAAGGCACTAGCATGTTCCAAGTTCAGAGGAAGAGATCACACTTTCTCAAACCATTTAAGAAGCAGCAGCGATGTGGTCTGAAAAACCCCAACCAGATAGGGAATCCGTTCAGACTGCCCTGGAAAAGGTGACTTGAAGAACCTCATTACTTTTATGGGCTTGACCTAATCCCTCATAAAACTTTCTTCTGTGATTTCTCAATACAATCCTTGAAACACTGAAAAAGGGAAATGAAACCCTTCCGGCTTGTAATTAAACTCGACCCCAAAGCATATATGTTTATTAGCCTCATAAACCCAATGCAACGGAAGCATTCATGAATCAGGCTCAGGGGCTGTGAGGAAGGGTAATTTGTCACTGGCGATGACATCATTGTTATCACCTACATCACCGTGAGACTTGTCTGAGCATCCTTTGCACAGCAGTCCTCACCAGGCACTTCAGGCAACAGTAGAGTAGCGGTTCTTGGTAGCAGTTCATGGAGGCTCCATCAGAGGCAAAAAGTAAATTTATTCAGCATTTCTAGGGCCTATTTTGGGAGAAGGAGTAACTGAACCGTCAAATAACAAGGCTGTTAGAAATCAAGCCGTTCTGAGGCACCTTGTTTTCATTTCGGCAGTTCAACCTCAGGATGTTAGATCCTTATGGCTCTGGTGTTGGAATTTGAATTTACCTATTATGTCTAATGGCATCACCGACTCGATGGACATGAGCCTGAGTGAACTCCAGGAGTTGGTGATGGACAGGGAGGCCTGGTGCGCTGCGATTCACAGGGTTGCAAAGAGTTGGACAGGGCTGAGTGACTGAACTGAACTGATTATGTCTAAGTTCTCATTTTTCTTTCTTTCCTTCCGCTCAGGCTCTATAAAAAGTATGTATAGACGGAAGTGGGGATGGGTGGGTGAGTCTTAGAAAAATGCAACAACTGAAGGGTCATTCACTACCTCCAGTCTTATCAATAAGATAATGACTGGACCCCATGACCCGGATACCAGGGAGCCCAGTATGTAGCGGACAGGAGACAGGAGCCCCAAGAGGCATCGCTTCGTTTCAGTTAGTCAGTCTGCCCACCTCCCAGCAAGGCCACCTGCCGCGGGCTCCCTGGGAGAGGGTCGTGAACCTGCGTGGTGAGCAATTTCCCTTTTCCCTTTCCTGCCCGGCGTCCCCGCCCCGCTCCCCTCCCACTCATCCCCTGCTGGCCGCCTGGGCAAGTCTTGCTTGCAGCAGAAAGACTCAAACGCTGTCGTGATCTGACTGTTTTCAAACAGCCTTGGCTCCTGTGAGCCTTACCAGCTGTGACTAATAGCAAAGAGAAGCGGGGGTTGCGGCGGGGAGGAGGGAAGAAGCTTCTCGAGCCTGCAGGCTTCAGACAGGCAGGCTCTGGGGGAAACAAGAGAAAGCCATTAACTAACCACAGTGTTATCTTGATTCTCTGGGAGAAACGGGCTGGGGACGCCTAATGAACTAGCCTTAACGTTTCAAGCTGAACGTGCCTCTGGGAGCTCTACTAGAACAAACAGCGTGACAGATCAATGCTTGGTTCCTATATCAAGAGAAAAGGTTATTCACCCCTCTAAGGAATTAGAGGGTTAGTATATCTCTATGATATACTTCCTCTCCTTTTAAAATTTTAACTTTTCTCAGCATGTTCAGGAATAAGCAGTAGGTAAGAGGGCGTGCCTACATGCGGACGGTGTGTTTAATTAAACATCTGGTTTCAAAGTTCATTAAGAGGAGATACGCCTGTAAGATAGAAGAGCATTTCTTTTTACACCTTCTTGACCATAGCTCATTTTTAGGAGGTTGCTGTTGCTCCGCACAAGGTAGATATTTCAAAAGAAATTATACAGCCTTCAATTTCCACACCTCAGACTGAGGTGGGGTCAAGGTACAAGCAAGTAAAGCTCACTTTCTGGGTTCAAAAAGCCCCATGTGGCTACTAGCCATAGATTTTCAAAAGGTGACTGAGTTTCTTCACCAATCCTCCTAACTGTTCATTTTCTAGGAGGCTTAACTGCCTCTCGGTTATCATTTGGAAGAATTTCTGGATATGAAGTGACATAAAATGCAACTTTCTTTTCTTGTCGGTCAGTAATAACTGAGATGGAATGTGTTTTGTGTTGCCCTCCAGGGTAGCTAAGGGGCTGCCAATTGTACTCTGTCAAAAATGATCTTGGACTCCCAAATTAAAAAAAAAGAAGAAAAAAAGGATAAATTTCAGGAAACTGTTGTTAGGTTCAGACTCATAATTCAATCCTGCTAGTCTTTATTCTTACAAGAGATTTTCATTTAAGATAGGTCACATAAATTCTTTCTTTCTTTGATTTTTTTTTTTTGGTGTTAATTTTTAGCCAGCTGTATGTCCTAGTGAGTTTATGGATTATTTTCTCTCTCTATCCTCTATGTCAGTATCCGACTTTATTTTTGGGGGGTTCCAAAATCACTGCAGATGGTGACTGCAGCCATGAAATTAAAAGACGCTTACTCCTTGGAAGAAAAGTTATGACCAACCTAGATAGCATATTCAAAAGCAGAGACATTACTTTGTTAACAAAGGTCCATCTAGTCAAGGCTATACGAGAGTTGGACTGTGAAGAAGGCTGAGCGATGAAGAACTGATGCCTTTGAACTGTAAGACTCTTGAGAGTCCCTTGGACTGCAAGGAGATCCAGCCAGTCCATTCTAGAGGAGATCAGCCCTGGTGTTCTTTGGAAGGAATGATGCTAAAGCTGAAACTCCAGTACTTTGGCCACCTCATGCGAAGAGTTGACTCATTGGAAAAGACTCTGATGCTGGGAGAGATTGGGGGCAGGAGGAAAAAAGGATGACAGAGGATGAGATGGCAGGATGGCATCCCTGACTCGATGGACATGAGTCTGAGTGAACTCTGGGAGATGGTGATGTGTCCATCTCCATCCACACAGGCCTGGAGTGCTGCAATTCATGGGGTGGCAAAGAGCTGGACACTACTGAGCAACTGAACTGAACTGATCCTCTATGCAAGTGAAAGTATTAGTAGCTCAGTTGTGTCCAGCTCTTTATGACACCATAGACTGTAGCCCACCAGGCTCCCCTATCCATGAGACTCTCCAGGCAAGAGTACTGAAGTGGGTTGTCAACTTCCTTTTCCAGGGTATCTTCCTGACAGAGGGATCAAACCCAGGTCTCTTGCATTTCAGGCAGATTCTTTACTATCTGAGCCACCAGGGAAGCCCTCAGATCCTGGTAATTTGATAATCTGTCTTTAATAAACAAAAGTGAAAGCAAGTTTACTCTCCTCCTGGAATCTCACTCTCTCCTAGATTCCTTTCTTTGGAACTGCTGTCTAAGCAGAGTTCCTTATATCAGAAAGGCAGCTATCTATGAATAGCATTTATACAGAACAGACCTCATCACTAACTCTTATCCATCAACATGCTGTCCTATTCTGCAAAGTGAATTATTGGAGAGTAGTATACTATGCAGTTACTATTTCTGTGAAAATTTTAAAAGGCTTACTACATGCATACTTTGACCCAGCAATTCCAGTTTCAGTAATTTTTCTAAGAAAACTGCCAAAGATCTGTTGAATTTTACCTATATAGTTATCACAGCAGCAATAATGTTAAACATGGTTTTCCAACCTAATTATTATGTTTTATTATGTTGTCTAACAGAAACATTCACTATCTTGCCACCTTTCATTTTTATTTTTAATACCTGCTAACTAAACCAACTTTCTCTATTAAGTACAAAATGGAAAATTAGGTAAATCTCACTTGAATTATTATAGTGTATTAGCCTGTTTGAGCTGCCATAACAAATATGACAGAATGAGTGCCTTAGGCAACAGAATTTCTTTCTCACAGGTCTGGAGACTGAAAATCCGTGATCAAGGTGGTGGCAAGGTGGTTTTCATTCTGAGGCCTCTGTGTGTGCTTGTATCATTCCTTCCTTGTGTGTGGAGTGAGAGGGAAGAAATGAGAGAGGGAGAAGAGGAAAAGAGAGAGTTTTCTTCCACATCTCTTAATAGAGACACTAACCCTGTTAGATCAGGGCCTCACCCTCATGACCTCATTTAACCTTAATGACTTCCTTTGAACCCCCTTCTCCAAATATAGCCACCGTGGGGGTTAGGGACTCAGCATAGGAATCTGGAGGTAATGAGGGACGTATGGTGGGGAACAAACATCCAGTCTACAACATGTAGTTTCCTAGTTAGTAAAAGTTTTTCTTAATGAGACATTCTTTAGAGAACATCTCATTGAGTCTCAAATAAGATTCTATAATTAGACCAAAGAAGCTTCACACCACTGCTTGAAGCAAGTCTTCCTTGTAGCTGTTCACACATTCAGTCAGAAGGTCTGGGCTCTACCCTTAACCAGCTATGCAACTGGATACAAGGCTCTTGACCTTTCTGGATCTTGATTTCTACGTGTTTAAACAGAAAGAATTAAACCAGATGTCTTAGCTCCAAATTTCATGCATCTGTGACTTGTTTCTTATAGCTCAGTGTTCTCACACCTGTGATACAACTGTCAGAAATGATAATGTGGCACCTAACATTCGTAGTTGTAAGAACTGCATATACAAATGATTTATGTGTGTGTACTGATTTTTTCACTAAGATCATTTATACATATCATTCTGGATTATTGTTATATTCAATAGGATAAAGTATGTAGAATTCCCTTTAATTCAGTCCTTGAAGTTGGAAGCAAGTGGAATGAAATACAACTCAAATATAAAGGAGAAATTGGATCCATATTTGGAATTTCATCAAAAACAGAAACAGGGAGGAACATTCCAGGAAAATTATGTAATTCCTTTTATGAGTAGAATATTGGTGAACATATTTCAAAATCTGAGCCGTATTAATACATTTTATATTAATATTTATTGCCTAGCAATTTCCTCCATATATGCCATAAAACAAAGACAGCTTTGTCTGATGAACTCCTAGTACCAATTATATAAACAAGTTGGTAAGGACATAAAAGGAAAAAGGAAAAAAGTTTAAATATTGGATTTTACATCAACAAGTCTGTAAAAAACTCAAAGGTTGGAGGTTATCAACTTTGGTTTGACTCTTGGGTTAGTCTTCAGTCAGCTGGTCTTATAAAAGAACAATCTGCTGATGGGTATATTGAGGAAGTTGAAATAATCAGCCTCAGAAGGGGCTGCATTTCAGTAGTGAGTGAAATCATTCCTGGATTCGAGAGTCTAAAAAATTTCCATGATTATTAGAGACAAAAGTCTCCACTTAACTGTGTAGTATTTTAGCAGATAGTTACTTTAAAAGACACTCATTAAGCAATTTCCATTAATAGACCCCACTGGGCATAGATGGCTCAACTTTCAAGGCTTTCTGTAGGTCTTTTAATGTAGTATTTATAAATGTTTCATAAATCTTTTTTATATCTGCTTCTTGCTGCACCCCCTCATTGCCTTAAATACAAAGTTCTGGTCCCAACAAACTCCATGCCACACCCAGTGCAATTTTAAGCTACACTAGGTTAAATGAGATATTAAGAAGGTAAGAATCAGACAATAAGGCACAGCACTTCTGTAATGAGGAAATAGGTGCACTGTAAGAATGAGGACATGTTCAGAAACAATGCTTTCAAGGTAAAGCTATTTCCAAAAGAGTTTACCCTGGACAATTATCCAGATAAATGCAGCTGGAGAGATAATCAATTTGGAGAGGGCCAAGCAGAAACAGAAGATGTATAATTTAATTATCTGATTACATTATTTTCATAACTTCCATTTTACACATAATTGCCAGCTATCTTTATGATTTTGTAGTTTACAAAAATAGTCAAATATTTCACAATGACCCATTAAAATGGAGAAAACTTGGGGGTTTGCACATGAATGTTTGAAAATTCCATGTCTTGTGCCAGCTGTTCTAGTCTTGGGGGAAGGACTTACCCAGCTGCTCCAAGAGGCGCTCTTGTTTAGCTGGCTTCAAGTTCAATATCCTCCCCCATCATCATTCTCCTGACATTAAATAACTTCCAATCTCTCTTTATGATAGCATTCTGCTTTATTTTTGCCCACAAAATTATTACTGACTGATATTTTCTTGCTTGTTTTCTGTCTTTACTCATTAAAATGCAAGCTTTGTGAACAAAAGGCTTTCTCCCTGTTTATTTCCTAATTGAAATATACTTGATTTGTAATGCTGCATTTGTTGTTAGTGTACAGAAAAGTGATTCAGCTCTTTATTATTATTATTGTACATTTTTACTGGAATATAGTTGATTTACAATGTTGTGTTAGTTTTTGCCATACAGCAAAGTGAACCAGGTATACATATACATATATCTACTCTTTTTTGCTTCTTCTCCCATGTAGGTCATTGCAGACTATTGAGAAGAATTCCCTGTGCTATACAGTAGGTCCTTATTCGTTATCTATTTCATATATAATCAAGTGTATGTGTCAATCTCAGTCTCCTGATTTATCCCTGCCTCCCTCAGCTCTACATGTATGTACATATATATCCTTTTTCATGTCTCTTCCATTATAATTTATTACAGATATTGAATATAGTTCCCTGTATTATACTCTTTTTTAAGACCTTGTTTACCTGGATTTCCAAGGCTTAGAACAGTACACTGGACATAGTAGCGTCTTAATCCATATTTGTTACAGGAATATCAGAAGAATGAATTAATAAACGATCTTCAGTTGCCTCACTGCACTTGAGGGTGGCATTGCCTACCTCAGAGCTGACCCAACCACACAACAGGAAAATCCAATTTAAAATGTTTTGCCTAAGAAGTACCCAGGAAATATTCATTTTTTTCCCCTTTAGCCTTTCCTTTTATTTATTGCTTGATTGCAATTAATGAGAGAAAAGAAAGTTTCCATGCATTGAATTTTTTACCTCTTTTCTTTAATATGAAAAGACTCAATACATCTCCAGGAAACAGGGCTTGATTCCCAACTAACGCCTGCCATCCTCCTTTCTGTAAACAGCTGTTTGGATTCTGAGATCTTATTTTCTGCAGTGTGTGTATTTCTCTCGCTGGCTCTGTTTCCAGGAGAGAGACCCCTCTTTAATTTGTGTTTACGTGTGTTGTTTTTCTTAGTCTTTACTCCTGTCTTTGTTTCCTTCCCTAAGAGAAGATAATCAGGTTCTCACGTTACTACTAAGTGTTCTAGCAGATGGAAAAAGGTTGCCACATGAGGTCATTGCTGTGTGGATGAACTTGTAGACGCTGACATATCAGAGAGCATCTAGGGGAAATGTTATAGGGGCCATCAAGGCCGCTTCAAATTTCCTGATTGCATATATTAAAACGGGATAAGCTCCAATTACTGGAGTCCTCGCTTCAATATAATAGAGAATTGGAGCTGTGTGTGGATTCTGATCTCTTGAAGCAGCCAGGTGTATTCGAAAATATGAAAATTAAGTTATCTATCTATAGTTGGAAGAGCCAGAGAGCTAAGCAACCAGCCCCTATCATTTTGGGCAAGAGAAAAGGGGTCATGAGAGTTCAGTTTGGGTCTGTGGCTTTTCACCAGACACGGGGTAGACTTGAAATGCACAGCTTCATGTTACTTTTTCCTGGTGATAAGTCAGATAAGATATGGAAACTTAGCCTTAATGGTTTTAAACCTTTCTATCTGTGATCATAAAGTGACCGTTTACAAATTGGAATGCTTTACTGACCTGAGACCTGCTTGCTTCTGGACCTGTCACTACAAGGGGACTTTCAGCTAAAACAACAGCAGACTGATGCAAAAAGTTTCCCATCGTCTGTAGAGAGGAGTGTACCAGAAGACAGCTGCTCAGAACAGCTGTCTACTCACACAGCCATCTTAGGGGAGAGTGATTAATGAACTCACTTGGGCAGCAAGGAGCCCAGTTCACTGATCCATAGTTGCAGCACAGGTATTGATGTGAAACTAATGAGAAATTTGATGCTCAAATTTGAATGTATATTCCAATTACCAACCAACAGATCCAAATTTTTTTAAAGCTCAAAGCATTAACCTTTTGTTAAGAATAGGCAACATGAAACTGTGGTTTTACACTGTGTGCTAGGACTTGCAAATTGATGTGACTAGAGCCTGTTTTGACAAATGGTACACCTCCCATGCACATCACTTTCTTTAAATGTTAGGTTTTTAACCAAGGAAGCAAGGAAAAAGGACCAGTCCTGTGCCTGTCACACTGGCATCACTTAGCACTAAACACACAGATGTAATGAAAAGTCCTTCTAAAAGCAAACAACAAGAACTTAGGCTGCACATGTCTGAGTGTGGAGTCCAGAGTGAGGATACTGAGANGGAATGATGCTAAAGCTGAAACTCCAGTACTTTGGCCACCTCATGCGAAGAGTTGACTCATTGGAAAAGACTCTGATGCTGGGAGAGATTGGGGGCAGGAGGAAAAAAGGATGACAGAGGATGAGATGGCAGGATGGCATCCCTGACTCGATGGACATGAGTCTGAGTGAACTCTGGGAGATGGTGATGTGTCCATCTCCATCCACACAGGCCTGGCGTGCTGCAATTCATGGGGTGGCAAAGAGCTGGACACTACTGAGCAACTGAACTGAACTGATCCTCTATGCAAGTGAAAGTATTAGTAGCTCAGTTGTGTCCAGCTCTTTATGACACCATAGACTGTAGCCCACCAGGCTCCCCTATCCATGAGACTCTCCAGGCAAGAGTACTGAAGTGGGTTGTCAACTTCCTTTTCCAGGGTATCTTCCTGACAGAGGGATCAAACCCAGGTCTCTTGCATTTCAGGCAGATTCTTTACTATCTGAGCCACCAGGGAAGCCCTCAGATCCTGGTAATTTGATAATCTGTCTTTAATAAACAAAAGTGAAAGCAAGTTTACTCTCCTCCTGGAATCTCACTCTCTCCTAGATTCCTTTCTTTGGAACTGCTGTCTAAGCAGAGTTCCTTATATCAGAAAGGCAGCTATCTATGAATAGCATTTATACAGAACAGACCTCATCACTAACTCTTATCCATCAACATGCTGTCCTATTCTGCAAAGTGAATTATTGGAGAGTAGTATACTATGCAGTTACTATTTCTGTGAAAATTTTAAAAGGCTTACTACATGCATACTTTGACCCAGCAATTCCAGTTTCAATAATTTTTCTAAGAAAACTGCCAAAGATCTGTTGAATTTTACCTATATAGTTATCACAGCAGCAATAATGTTAAACATGGTTTTCCAACCTAATTATTATGTTTTATTATGTTGTCTAACAGAAACATTCACTATCTTGCCACCTTTCATTTTTATTTTTAATACCTGCTAACTAAACCAACTTTCTCTATTAAGTACAAAATGGAAAATTAGGTAAATCTCACTTGAATTATTATAGTGTATTAGCCTGTTTGAGCTGCCATAACAAATATGACAGAATGAGTGCCTTAGGCAACAGAATTTCTTTCTCACAGGTCTGGAGACTGAAAATCCGTGATCAAGGTGGTGGCAAGGTGGTTTTCATTCTGAGGCCTCTGCGTGTGCTTGTATCATTCCTTCCTTGTGTGTGGAGTGAGAGGGAAGAAATGAGAGAGGGAGAAGAGGAAAAGAGAGAGTTTTCTTCCACATCTCTTAATAGAGACACTAACCCTGTTAGATCAGGGCCTCACCCTCATGACCTCATTTAACCTTAATGACTTCCTTTGAACCCCCTTCTCCAAATATAGCCACCGTGGGGGTTAGGGACTCAGCATAGGAATCTGGAGGTAATGAGGGACGTATGGTGGGGAACAAACATCCAGTCTACAACATGTAGTTTCCTAGTTAGTAAAAGTTTTTCTTAATGAGACATTCTTTAGAGAACATCTCATTGAGTCTCAAATAAGATTCTATAATTAGACCAAAGAAGCTTCACACCACTGCTTGAAGCAAGTCTTCCTTGTAGCTGTTCACACATTCAGTCAGAAGGTCTGGGCTCTACCCTTAACCAGCTATGCAACTGGATACAAGGCTCTTGACCTTTCTGGATCTTGATTTCTACGTGTTTAAACAGAAAGAATTAAACCAGATGTCTTAGCTCCAAATTTCATGCATCTGTGACTTGTTTCTTATAGCTCAGTGTTCTCACACCTGTGATACAACTGTCAGAAATGATAATGTGGCACCTAACATTCGTAGTTGTAAGAACTGCATATACAAATGATTTATGTGTGTGTACTGATTTTTTCACTAAGATCATTTATACATATCATTCTGGATTATTGTTATATTCAATAGAATAAAGTATGTAGAATTCCCTTTAATTCAGTCCTTGAAGTTGGAAGCAAGTGGAATGAAATACAACTCAAATATAAAGGAGAAATTGGATCCATATTTGGAATTTCATCAAAAACAGAAACAGGGAGGAACATTCCAGGAAAATTATGTAATTCCTTTTATGAGTAGAATATTGGTGAACATATTTCAAAATCTGAGCCGTATTAATACATTTTATATTAATATTTATTGCCTAGCAATTTCCTCCATATATGCCATAAAACAAAGACAGCTTTGTCTGATGAACTCCTAGTACCAATTATATAAACAAGTTGGTAAGGACATAAAAGGAAAAAGGAAAAAAGTTTAAATATTGGATTTTACATCAACAAGTCTGTAAAAAACTCAAAGGTTGGAGGTTATCAACTTTGGTTTGACTCTTGGGTTAGTCTTCAGTCAGCTGGTCTTATAAAAGAACAATCTGCTGATGGGTATATTGAGGAAGTTGAAATAATCAGCCTCAGAAGGGGCTGCATTTCAGTAGTGAGTGAAATCATTCCTGGATTCGAGAGTCTAAAAAATTTCCATGATTATTAGAGACAAAAGTCTCCACTTAACTGTGTAGTATTTTAGCAGATAGTTACTTTAAAAGACACTCATTAAGCAATTTCCATTAATAGACCCCACTGGGCATAGATGGCTCAACTTTCAAGGCTTTCTGTAGGTCTTTTAATGTAGTATTTATAAATGTTTCATAAATCTTTTTTATATCTGCTTCTTGCTGCACCCCCTCATTGCCTTAAATACAAAGTTCTGGTCCCAACAAACTCCATGCCACACCCAGTGCAATTTTAAGCTACACTAGGTTAAATGAGATATTAAGAAGGTAAGAATCAGACAATAAGGCACAGCACTTCTGTAATGAGGAAATAGGTGCACTGTAAGAATGAGGACATGTTCAGAAACAATGCTTTCAAGGTAAAGCTATTTCCAAAAGAGTTTACCCTGGACAATTATCCAGATAAATGCAGCTGGAGAGATAATCAATTTGGAGAGGGCCAAGCAGAAACAGAAGATGTATAATTTAATTATCTGATTACATTATTTTCATAACTTCCATTTTACACATAATTGCCAGCTATCTTTATGATTTTGTAGTTTACAAAAATAGTCAAATATTTCACAATGACCCATTAAAATGGAGAAAACTTGGGGGTTTGCACATGAATGTTTGAAAATTCCATGTCTTGTGCCAGCTGTTCTAGTCTTGGGGGAAGGACTTACCCAGCTGCTCCAAGAGGCGCTCTTGTTTAGCTGGCTTCAAGTTCAATATCCTCCCCCATCATCATTCTCCTGACATTAAATAACTTCCAATCTCTCTTTATGATAGCATTCTGCTTTATTTTTGCCCACAAAATTATTACTGACTGATATTTTCTTGCTTGTTTTCTGTCTTTACTCATTAAAATGCAAGCTTTGTGAACAAAAGGCTTTCTCCCTGTTTATTTCCTAATTGAAATATACTTGATTTGTAATGCTGCATTTGTTGTTAGTGTACAGAAAAGTGATTCAGCTCTTTATTATTATTATTGTACATTTTTACTGGAATATAGTTGATTTACAATGTTGTGTTAGTTTTTGCCATACAGCAAAGTGAACCAGGTATACATATACATATATCTACTCTTTTTTGCTTCTTCTCCCATGTAGGTCATTGCAGACTATTGAGAAGAATTCCCTGTGCTATACAGTAGGTCCTTATTCGTTATCTATTTCATATATAATCAAGTGTATGTGTCAATCTCAGTCTCCTGATTTATCCCTGCCTCCCTCAGCTCTACATGTATGTACATATATATCCTTTTTCATGTCTCTTCCATTATNGCAGAGACATTACTTTGTTAACAAAGGTCCATCTAGTCAAGGCTATACGAGAGTTGGACTGTGAAGAAGGCTGAGCGATGAAGAACTGATGCCTTTGAACTGTAAGACTCTTGAGAGTCCCTTGGACTGCAAGGAGATCCAGCCAGTCCATTCTAGAGGAGATCAGCCCTGGTGTTCTTTGGAAGGAATGATGCTAAAGCTGAAACTCCAGTACTTTGGCCACCTCATGCGAAGAGTTGACTCATTGGAAAAGACTCTGATGCTGGGAGAGATTGGGGGCAGGAGGAAAAAAGGATGACAGAGGATGAGATGGCAGGATGGCATCCCTGACTCGATGGACATGAGTCTGAGTGAACTCTGGGAGATGGTGATGTGTCCATCTCCATCCACACAGGCCTGGAGTGCTGCAATTCATGGGGTGGCAAAGAGCTGGACACTACTGAGCAACTGAACTGAACTGATCCTCTATGCAAGTGAAAGTATTAGTAGCTCAGTTGTGTCCAGCTCTTTATGACACCATAGACTGTAGCCCACCAGGCTCCCCTATCCATGAGACTCTCCAGGCAAGAGTACTGAAGTGGGTTGTCAACTTCCTTTTCCAGGGTATCTTCCTGACAGAGGGATCAAACCCAGGTCTCTTGCATTTCAGGCAGATTCTTTACTATCTGAGCCACCAGGGAAGCCCTCAGATCCTGGTAATTTGATAATCTGTCTTTAATAAACAAAAGTGAAAGCAAGTTTACTCTCCTCCTGGAATCTCACTCTCTCCTAGATTCCTTTCTTTGGAACTGCTGTCTAAGCAGAGTTCCTTATATCAGAAAGGCAGCTATCTATGAATAGCATTTATACAGAACAGACCTCATCACTAACTCTTATCCATCAACATGCTGTCCTATTCTGCAAAGTGAATTATTGGAGAGTAGTATACTATGCAGTTACTATTTCTGTGAAAATTTTAAAAGGCTTACTACATGCATACTTTGACCCAGCAATTCCAGTTTCAATAATTTTTCTAAGAAAACTGCCAAAGATCTGTTGAATTTTACCTATATAGTTATCACAGCAGCAATAATGTTAAACATGGTTTTCCAACCTAATTATTATGTTTTATTATGTTGTCTAACAGAAACATTCACTATCTTGCCACCTTTCATTTTTATTTTTAATACCTGCTAACTAAACCAACTTTCTCTATTAAGTACAAAATGGAAAATTAGGTAAATCTCACTTGAATTATTATAGTGTATTAGCCTGTTTGAGCTGCCATAACAAATATGACAGAATGAGTGCCTTAGGCAACAGAATTTCTTTCTCACAGGTCTGGAGACTGAAAATCCGTGATCAAGGTGGTGGCAAGGTGGTTTTCATTCTGAGGCCTCTGTGTGTGCTTGTATCATTCCTTCCTTGTGTGTGGAGTGAGAGGGAAGAAATGAGAGAGGGAGAAGAGGAAAAGAGAGAGTTTTCTTCCACATCTCTTAATAGAGACACTAACCCTGTTAGATCAGGGCCTCACCCTCATGACCTCATTTAACCTTAATGACTTCCTTTGAACCCCCTTCTCCAAATATAGCCACCGTGGGGGTTAGGGACTCAGCATAGGAATCTGGAGGTAATGAGGGACGTATGGTGGGGAACAAACATCCAGTCTACAACATGTAGTTTCCTAGTTAGTAAAAGTTTTTCTTAATGAGACATTCTTTAGAGAACATCTCATTGAGTCTCAAATAAGATTCTATAATTAGACCAAAGAAGCTTCACACCACTGCTTGAAGCAAGTCTTCCTTGTAGCTGTTCACACATTCAGTCAGAAGGTCTGGGCTCTACCCTTAACCAGCTATGCAACTGGATACAAGGCTCTTGACCTTTCTGGATCTTGATTTCTACGTGTTTAAACAGAAAGAATTAAACCAGATGTCTTAGCTCCAAATTTCATGCATCTGTGACTTGTTTCTTATAGCTCAGTGTTCTCACACCTGTGATACAACTGTCAGAAATGATAATGTGGCACCTAACATTCGTAGTTGTAAGAACTGCATATACAAATGATTTATGTGTGTGTACTGATTTTTTCACTAAGATCATTTATACATATCATTCTGGATTATTGTTATATTCAATAGGATAAAGTATGTAGAATTCCCTTTAATTCAGTCCTTGAAGTTGGAAGCAAGTGGAATGAAATACAACTCAAATATAAAGGAGAAATTGGATCCATATTTGGAATTTCATCAAAAACAGAAACAGGGAGGAACATTCCAGGAAAATTATGTAATTCCTTTTATGAGTAGAATATTGGTGAACATATTTCAAAATCTGAGCCGTATTAATACATTTTATATTAATATTTATTGCCTAGCAATTTCCTCCATATATGCCATAAAACAAAGACAGCTTTGTCTGATGAACTCCTAGTACCAATTATATAAACAAGTTGGTAAGGACATAAAAGGAAAAAGGAAAAAAGTTTAAATATTGGATTTTACATCAACAAGTCTGTAAAAAACTCAAAGGTTGGAGGTTATCAACTTTGGTTTGACTCTTGGGTTAGTCTTCAGTCAGCTGGTCTTATAAAAGAACAATCTGCTGATGGGTATATTGAGGAAGTTGAAATAATCAGCCTCAGAAGGGGCTGCATTTCAGTAGTGAGTGAAATCATTCCTGGATTCGAGAGTCTAAAAAATTTCCATGATTATTAGAGACAAAAGTCTCCACTTAACTGTGTAGTATTTTAACAGATAGTTACTTTAAAAGACACTCATTAAGCAATTTCCATTAATAGACCCCACTGGGCATAGATGGCTCAACTTTCAAGGCTTTCTGTAGGTCTTTTTATGTAGTATTTATAAATGTTTCATAAATCTTTTTTATATCTGCTTCTTGCTGCACCCCCTTAAATACAAAGTTCTGGTCCCAACAAACTCCATGCCACACCCAGTGAAATTTTAAGCTACACTAGGTTAAATGAGATATTAAGAAGGTAAGAATCAGACAATAAGGCACAGCACTTCTGTAATGAGGAAATAGGTGCACTGTAAGAATGAGGACATGTTCAGAAACAATGCTTTCAAGGTAAAGCTATTTCCAAAAGAGTTTACCCTGGACAATTATCCAGATAAATGCAGCTGGAGAGATAATCAATTTGGAGAGGGCCAAGCAGAAACAGAAGATGTATAATTTAATTATCTGATTACATTATTTTCATAACTTCCATTTTACACATAATTGCCAGCTATCTTTATGATTTTGTAGTTTACAAAAATAGTCAAATATTTCACAATGACCCATTAAAATGGAGAAAACTTGGGGGTTTGCACATGAATGTTTGAAAATTCCATGTCTTGTGCCAGCTGTTCTAGTCTTGGGGGAAGGACTTACCCAGCTGCTCCAAGAGGCGCTCTTGTTTAGCTGGCTTCAAGTTCAATATCCTCCCCCATCATCATTCTCCTGACATTAAATAACTTCCAATCTCTCTTTATGATAGCATTCTGCTTTATTTTTGCCCACAAAATTATTACTGACTGATATTTTCTTGCTTGTTTTCTGTCTTTACTCATTAAAATGCAAGCTTTGTGAACAAAAGGCTTTCTCCCTGTTTATTTCCTAATTGAAATATACTTGATTTGTAATGCTGCATTTGTTGTTAGTGTACAGAAAAGTGATTCAGCTCTTTATTATTATTATTGTACATTTTTACTGGAATATAGTTGATTTACAATGTTGTGTTAGTTTTTGCCATACAGCAAAGTGAACCAGGTATACATATACATATATCTACTCTTTTTTGCTTCTTCTCCCATGTAGGTCATTGCAGACTATTGAGAAGAATTCCCTGTGCTATACAGTAGGTCCTTATTCGTTATCTATTTCATATATAATCAAGTGTATGTGTCAATCTCAGTCTCCTGATTTATCCCTGCCTCCCTCAGCTCTACATGTATGTACATATATATCCTTTTTCATGTCTCTTCCATTATGGTTTATTACAGATATTGAATATAGTTCCCTGTATTATACTCTTTTTTAAGACCTTGTTTACCTGGATTTCCAAGGCTTAGAACAGTACACTGGACATAGTAGCGTCTTAATCCATATTTGTTACAGGAATATCAGAAGAATGAATTAATAAACGATCTTCAGTTGCCTCACTGCACTTGAGGGTGGCATTGCCTACCTCAGAGCTGACCCAACCACACAACAGGAAAATCCAATTTAAAATGTTTTGCCTAAGAAGTACCCAGGAAATATTCATTTTTTTCCCCTTTAGCCTTTCCTTTTATTTATTGCTTGATTGCAATTAATGAGAGAAAAGAAAGTTTCCATGCATTGAATTTTTTACCTCTTTTCTTTAATATGAAAAGACTCAATACATCTCCAGGAAACAGGGCTTGATTCCCAACTAACGCCTGCCATCCTCCTTTCTGTAAACAGCTGTTTGGATTCTGAGATCTTATTTTCTGCAGTGTGTGTATTTCTCTCGCTGGCTCTGTTTCCAGGAGAGAGACTCCTCTTTAATTTGTGTTTACGTGTGTTGTTTTTCTTAGTCTTTACTCCTGTCTTTGTTTCCTTCCCTAAGAGAAGATAATCAGGTTCTCACGTTACTACTAAGTGTTCTAGCAGATGGAAAAAGGTTGCCACATGAGGTCATTGCTGTGTGGATGAACTTGTAGACGCTGACATATCAGAGAGCATCTAGGGGAAATGTTATAGGGGCCATCAAGGCCGCTTCAAATTTCCTGATTGCATATATTAAAACGGGATAAGCTCCAATTACTGGAGTCCTCGCTTCAATATAATAGAGAATTGGAGCTGTGTGTGGATTCTGATCTCTTGAAGCAGCCAGGTGTATTCGAAAATATGAAAATTAAGTTATCTATCTATAGTTGGAAGAGCCAGAGAGCTAAGCAACCAGCCCCTATCATTTTGGGCAAGAGAAAAGGGGTCATGAGAGTTCAGTTTGGGTCTGTGGCTTTTCACCAGACACGGGGTAGACTTGAAATGCACAGCTTCATGTTACTTTTTCCTGGTGATAAGTCAGATAAGATATGGAAACTTAGCCTTAATGGTTTTAAACCTTTCTATCTGTGATCATAAAGTGACCGTTTACAAATTGGAATGCTTTACTGACCTGAGACCTGCTTGCTTCTGGACCTGTCACTACAAGGGGACTTTCAGCTAAAACAACAGCAGACTGATGCAAAAAGTTTCCCATCGTCTGTAGAGAGGAGTGTACCAGAAGACAGCTGCTCAGAACAGCTGTCTACTCACACAGCCATCTTAGGGGAGAGTGATTAATGAACTCACTTGGGCAGCAAGGAGCCCAGTTCACTGATCCATAGTTGCAGCACAGGTATTGATGTGAAACTAATGAGAAATTTGATGCTCAAATTTGAATGTATATTCCAATTACCAACCAACAGATCCAAATTTTTTTAAAGCTCAAAGCATTAACCTTTTGTTAAGAATAGGCAACATGAAACTGTGGTTTTACACTGTGTGCTAGGACTTGCAAATTGATGTGACTAGAGCCTGTTTTGACAAATGGTACACCTCCCATGCACATCACTTTCTTTAAATGTTAGGTTTTTAACCAAGGAAGCAAGGAAAAAGGACCAGTCCTGTGCCTGTCACACTGGCATCACTTAGCACTAAACACACAGATGTAATGAAAAGTCCTTCTAAAAGCAAACAACAAGAACTTAGGCTGCACATGTCTGAGTGTGGAGTCCAGAGTGAGGATACTGAGATTCTAGACTTTTTCCCTGCTCACCAGATCACACGCTCACTACTCTGCACAGCCCTGACTTTTGTCTTTAAGAAACATATTAACCCTTACTCGAGAGAAAGGGCAAGCACTGCAAAGATGAGGAAAAAAAGAATAAAATAAGAGATTTACTTAAGAGAATGAAGATATAAAAGCTAGAGAAGAGAAGGCTTTAAAGAGTTGCCACAAGTATATTAGGTCTACAACATGCGTATAGTGAATATTTGCTGCCCATCCATGCCCAGCATCCATGGCAGATACTGTTAAATAATGCTCCTTTTTACTTTAGCCAGGATCCGCTTTCAGTGTGGAGATGTGGACAGCACCACCAGTCAGTCAAAACCAATAGGGGAGGTGACATCCATTTGCTAGTCCAGACTGAGAAGGCTTGGGACCCCTGCTTGTCTCCTCTTGGCCCCCTCTCTCCAGTCTCCTCCACCCACACTCACCTGTCACCTTGTGAGAAGTTCTCCCCTGACCACTGATACAGACTCAGAGCTCCCTTCCTTACCCCGCATGCCCTGGCTCTCACTTCTACCTGATACTTTCCATTTTCCCTTATTTGTTTGCTTATCTGCTCCCTCCATACCCAATCCAGAATGTTAGTCCCATGAGGGAAATGAATTCTTCACATTTGTTTGCTACAGAGTCCCCAGCAACTTGCTGGGTGTCTGACTCATAGTGGGTGCCCAGTAAATGGGTGAATGCATACAGAAGTGGATTTTGAGTAAAATACAAGCAGGGATGTCCTATGGGAAAATAATGGCTCTGCTCTCTGAAACCCATTCATACAGAAGTAGCTCAAGCAGTTAAAGTTTCTGCAAGTTAATTGCTACAAAGTATAAAGATCAAGTTCAATTGGATCCATCAAACAAGGTAATACGTGGCTTTCTGAGATGGGAGACCTTTAAGAAAAAAGAACTCAGAATCTTTGTGTCCACCTGTCTAGAAGAATGATAGAGGAAATCCATGAATCATACAGAAAATGGACCACCACCTCCGAGGTTCCTTCCAAATGTTCTGTGACTTATCTATTCCTTCAGAGGTTGGATGTTAAAGATTTATGTGGTTTCATTAAAGCCATCACACAATGCCCACAGGCTTAAAGGAGGTTGTCGAGAGATTCCAGCCAATGTTCCTTCTTGGGATAATGCTAAGAATATTCTTATTCCCATTCTTGTTAGGCCCTACTAATGGAGGCATAAGAGTGATTTTGGTATATTCTTGCTAGGGAATGACTGAGGTTATCGCAGTATGTAAGCTANGGAATGATGCTAAAGCTGAAACTCCAGTACTTTGGCCACCTCATGCGAAGAGTTGACTCATTGGAAAAGACTCTGATGCTGGGAGAGATTGGGGGCAGGAGGAAAAAAGGATGACAGAGGATGAGATGGCAGGATGGCATCCCTGACTCGATGGACATGAGTCTGAGTGAACTCTGGGAGATGGTGATGTGTCCATCTCCATCCACACAGGCCTGGAGTGCTGCAATTCATGGGGTGGCAAAGAGCTGGACACTACTGAGCAACTGAACTGAACTGATCCTCTATGCAAGTGAAAGTATTAGTAGCTCAGTTGTGTCCAGCTCTTTATGACACCATAGACTGTAGCCCACCAGGCTCCCCTATCCATGAGACTCTCCAGGCAAGAGTACTGAAGTGGGTTGTCAACTTCCTTTTCCAGGGTATCTTCCTGACAGAGGGATCAAACCCAGGTCTCTTGCATTTCAGGCAGATTCTTTACTATCTGAGCCACCAGGGAAGCCCTCAGATCCTGGTAATTTGATAATCTGTCTTTAATAAACAAAAGTGAAAGCAAGTTTACTCTCCTCCTGGAATCTCACTCTCTCCTAGATTCCTTTCTTTGGAACTGCTGTCTAAGCAGAGTTCCTTATATCAGAAAGGCAGCTATCTATGAATAGCATTTATACAGAACAGACCTCATCACTAACTCTTATCCATCAACATGCTGTCCTATTCTGCAAAGTGAATTATTGGAGAGTAGTATACTATGCAGTTACTATTTCTGTGAAAATTTTAAAAGGCTTACTACATGCATACTTTGACCCAGCAATTCCAGTTTCAATAATTTTTCTAAGAAAACTGCCAAAGATCTGTTGAATTTTACCTATATAGTTATCACAGCAGCAATAATGTTAAACATGGTTTTCCAACCTAATTATTATGTTTTATTATGTTGTCTAACAGAAACATTCACTATCTTGCCACCTTTCATTTTTATTTTTAATACCTGCTAACTAAACCAACTTTCTCTATTAAGTACAAAATGGAAAATTAGGTAAATCTCACTTGAATTATTATAGTGTATTAGCCTGTTTGAGCTGCCATAACAAATATGACAGAATGAGTGCCTTAGGCAACAGAATTTCTTTCTCACAGGTCTGGAGACTGAAAATCCGTGATCAAGGTGGTGGCAAGGTGGTTTTCATTCTGAGGCCTCTGTGTGTGCTTGTATCATTCCTTCCTTGTGTGTGGAGTGAGAGGGAAGAAATGAGAGAGGGAGAAGAGGAAAAGAGAGAGTTTTCTTCCACATCTCTTAATAGAGACACTAACCCTGTTAGATCAGGGCCTCACCCTCATGACCTCATTTAACCTTAATGACTTCCTTTGAACCCCCTTCTCCAAATATAGCCACCGTGGGGGTTAGGGACTCAGCATAGGAATCTGGAGGTAATGAGGGACGTATGGTGGGGAACAAACATCCAGTCTACAACATGTAGTTTCCTAGTTAGTAAAAGTTTTTCTTAATGAGACATTCTTTAGAGAACATCTCATTGAGTCTCAAATAAGATTCTATAATTAGACCAAAGAAGCTTCACACCACTGCTTGAAGCAAGTCTTCCTTGTAGCTGTTCACACATTCAGTCAGAAGGTCTGGGCTCTACCCTTAACCAGCTATGCAACTGGATACAAGGCTCTTGACCTTTCTGGATCTTGATTTCTACGTGTTTAAACAGAAAGAATTAAACCAGATGTCTTAGCTCCAAATTTCATGCATCTGTGACTTGTTTCTTATAGCTCAGTGTTCTCACACCTGTGATACAACTGTCAGAAATGATAATGTGGCACCTAACATTCGTAGTTGTAAGAACTGCATATACAAATGATTTATGTGTGTGTACTGATTTTTTCACTAAGATCATTTATACATATCATTCTGGATTATTGTTATATTCAATAGGATAAAGTATGTAGAATTCCCTTTAATTCAGTCCTTGAAGTTGGAAGCAAGTGGAATGAAATACAACTCAAATATAAAGGAGAAATTGGATCCATATTTGGAATTTCATCAAAAACAGAAACAGGGAGGAACATTCCAGGAAAATTATGTAATTCCTTTTATGAGTAGAATATTGGTGAACATATTTCAAAATCTGAGCCGTATTAATACATTTTATATTAATATTTATTGCCTAGCAATTTCCTCCATATATGCCATAAAACAAAGACAGCTTTGTCTGATGAACTCCTAGTACCAATTATATAAACAAGTTGGTAAGGACATAAAAGGAAAAAGGAAAAAAGTTTAAATATTGGATTTTACATCAACAAGTCTGTAAAAAACTCAAAGGTTGGAGGTTATCAACTTTGGTTTGACTCTTGGGTTAGTCTTCAGTCAGCTGGTCTTATAAAAGAACAATCTGCTGATGGGTATATTGAGGAAGTTGAAATAATCAGCCTCAGAAGGGGCTGCATTTCAGTAGTGAGTGAAATCATTCCTGGATTCGAGAGTCTAAAAAATTTCCATGATTATTAGAGACAAAAGTCTCCACTTAACTGTGTAGTATTTTAACAGATAGTTACTTTAAAAGACACTCATTAAGCAATTTCCATTAATAGACCCCACTGGGCATAGATGGCTCAACTTTCGAGGCTTTCTGTAGGTCTTTTTATGTAGTATTTATAAATGTTTCATAAATCTTTTTTATATCTGCTTCTTGCTGCACCCCCTTAAATACAAAGTTCTGGTCCCAACAAACTCCATGCCACACCCAGTGAAATTTTAAGCTACACTAGGTTAAATGAGATATTAAGAAGGTAAGAATCAGACAATAAGGCACAGCACTTCTGTAATGAGGAAATAGGTGCACTGTAAGAATGAGGACATGTTCAGAAACAATGCTTTCAAGGTAAAGCTATTTCCAAAAGAGTTTACCCTGGACAATTATCCAGATAAATGCAGCTGGAGAGATAATCAATTTGGAGAGGGCCAAGCAGAAACAGAAGATGTATAATTTAATTATCTGATTACATTATTTTCATAACTTCCATTTTACACATAATTGCCAGCTATCTTTATGATTTTGTAGTTTACAAAAATAGTCAAATATTTCACAATGACCCATTAAAATGGAGAAAACTTGGGGGTTTGCACATGAATGTTTGAAAATTCCATGTCTTGTGCCAGCTGTTCTAGTCTTGGGGGAAGGACTTACCCAGATGCTCCAAGAGGCGCTCTTGTTTAGCTGGCTTCAAGTTCAATATCCTCCCCCATCATCATTCTCCTGACATTAAATAACTTCCAATCTCTTTTTATGATAGCATTCTGCTTTATTTTTGCCCACAAAATTATTACTGACTGATATTTTCTTGCTTGTTTTCTGTCTTTACTCATTAAAATGCAAGCTTTGTGAACAAAAGGCTTTCTCCCTGTTTATTTCCTAATTGAAATATACTTGATTTGTAATGCTGCATTTGTTGTTAGTGTACAGAAAAGTGATTCAGCTCTTTATTATTATTATTGTACATTTTTACTGGAATATAGTTGATTTACAATGTTGTGTTAGTTTTTGCCATACAGCAAAGTGAACCAGGTATACATATACATATATCTACTCTTTTTTGCTTCTTCTCCCATGTAGGTCATTGCAGACTATTGAGAAGAATTCCCTGTGCTATACAGTAGGTCCTTATTCGTTATCTATTTCATATATAATCAAGTGTATGTGTCAATCTCAGTCTCCTGATTTATCCCTGCCTCCCTCAGCTCTACATGTATGTACATATATATCCTTTTTCATGTCTCTTCCATTATGGTTTATTACAGATATTGAATATAGTTCCCTGTATTATACTCTTTTTTAAGACCTTGTTTACCTGGATTTCCAAGGCTTAGAACAGTACACTGGACATAGTAGCGTCTTAATCCATATTTGTTACAGGAATATCAGAAGAATGAATTAATAAACGATCTTCAGTTGCCTCACTGCACTTGAGGGTGGCATTGCCTACCTCAGAGCTGACCCAACCACACAACAGGAAAATCCAATTTAAAATGTTTTGCCTAAGAAGTACCCAGGAAATATTCATTTTTTTCCCCTTTAGCCTTTCCTTTTATTTATTGCTTGATTGCAATTAATGAGAGAAAAGAAAGTTTCCATGCATTGAATTTTTTACCTCTTTTCTTTAATATGAAAAGACTCAATACATCTCCAGGAAACAGGGCTTGATTCCCAACTAACGCCTGCCATCCTCCTTTCTGTAAACAGCTGTTTGGATTCTGAGATCTTATTTTCTGCAGTGTGTGTATTTCTCTCGCTGGCTCTGTTTCCAGGAGAGAGACCCCTCTTTAATTTGTGTTTACGTGTGTTGTTTTTCTTAGTCTTTACTCCTGTCTTTGTTTCCTTCCCTAAGAGAAGATAATCAGGTTCTCACGTTACTACTAAGTGTTCTAGCAGATGGAAAAAGGTTGCCACATGAGGTCATTGCTGTGTGGATGAACTTGTAGACGCTGACATATCAGAGAGCATCTAGGGGAAATGTTATAGGGGCCATCAAGGCCGCTTCAAATTTCCTGATTGCATATATTAAAACGGGATAAGCTCCAATTACTGGAGTCCTCGCTTCAATATAATAGAGAATTGGAGCTGTGTGTGGATTCTGATCTCTTGAAGCAGCCAGGTGTATTCGAAAATATGAAAATTAAGTTATCTATCTATAGTTGGAAGAGCCAGAGAGCTAAGCAACCAGCCCCTATCATTTTGGGCAAGAGAAAAGGGGTCATGAGAGTTCAGTTTGGGTCTGTGGCTTTTCACCAGACACGGGGTAGACTTGAAATGCACAGCTTCATGTTACTTTTTCCTGGTGATAAGTCAGATAAGATATGGAAACTTAGCCTTAATGGTTTTAAACCTTTCTATCTGTGATCATAAAGTGACCGTTTACAAATTGGAATGCTTTACTGACCTGAGACCTGCTTGCTTCTGGACCTGTCACTACAAGGGGACTTTCAGCTAAAACAACAGCAGACTGATGCAAAAAGTTTCCCATCGTCTGTAGAGAGGAGTGTACCAGAAGACAGCTGCTCAGAACAGCTGTCTACTCACACAGCCATCTTAGGGGAGAGTGATTAATGAACTCACTTGGGCAGCAAGGAGCCCAGTTCACTGATCCATAGTTGCAGCACAGGTATTGATGTGAAACTAATGAGAAATTTGATGCTCAAATTTGAATGTATATTCCAATTACCAACCAACAGATCCAAATTTTTTTAAAGCTCAAAGCATTAACCTTTTGTTAAGAATGGGCAACATGAAACTGTGGTTTTACACTGTGTGCTAGGACTTGCAAATTGATGTGACTAGAGCCTGTTTTGACAAATGGTACACCTCCCATGCACATCACTTTCTTTAAATGTTAGGTTTTTAACCAAGGAAGCAAGGAAAAAGGACCAGTCCTGTGCCTGTCACACTGGCATCACTTAGCACTAAACACACAGATGTAATGAAAAGTCCTTCCAAAAGCAAACAACAAGAACTTAGGCTGCACATGTCTGAGTGTGGAGTCCAGAGTGAGGATACTGAGATTCTAGACTTTTTCCCTGCTCACCAGATCACACGCTCACTACTCTGCACAGCCCTGACTTTTGTCTTTAAGAAACATATTAACCCTTACTCGAGAGAAAGGGCAAGCACTGCAAAGATGAGGAAAAAAAGAATAAAATAAGAGATTTACTTAAGAGAATGAAGATATAAAAGCTAGAGAAGAGAAGGCTTTAAAGAGTTGCCGCAAGTATATTAGGTCTACAACATGCGTATAGTGAATATTTGCTGCCCATCCATGCCCAGCATCCATGGCAGATACTGTTAAATAATGCTCCTTTTTACTTTAGCCAGGATCCGCTTTCAGTGTGGAGATGTGGACAGCACCACCAGTCAGTCAAAACCAATAGGGGAGGTGACATCCATTTGCTAGTCCAGACTGAGAAGGCTTGGGACCCCTGCTTGTCTCCTCTTGGCCCCCTCTCTCCAGTCTCCTCCACCCACACTCACCTGTCACCTTGTGAGAAGTTCTCCCCTGACCACTGATACAGACTCAGAGCTCCCTTCCTTACCCCGCATGCCCTGGCTCTCACTTCTACCTGATACCTTCCATTTTCCCTTATTTGTTTGCTTATCTGCTCCCTCTATACCCAATCCAGAATGTTAGTCCCATGAGGGAAATGAATTCTTCACATTTGTTTGCTACAGAGTCCCCAGCAACTTGCTGGGTGTCTGACTCATAGTGGGTGCCCAGTAAATGGGTGAATGCATACAGAAGTGGATTTTGAGTAAAATACAAGCAGGGATGTCCTATGGGAAAATAATGGCTCTGCTCTCTGAAACCCATTCATACAGAAGTAGCTCAAGCAGTTAAAGTTTCTGCAAGTTAATTGCTACAAAGTATAAAGATCAAGTTCAATTGGATCCATCAAACAAGGTAATACGTGGCTTTCTGAGATGGGAGACCTTTAAGAAAAAAGAACTCAGAATCTTTGTGTCCACCTGTCTAGAAGAATGATAGAGGAAATCCATGAATCATACAGAAAATGGACCACCACCTCCGAGGTTCCTTCCAAATGTTCTGTGACTTATCTATTTCTTCAGAGGTTGGATGTTAAAGATTTATGTGGTTTCATTAAAGCCATCACACAATGCCCACAGGCTTAAAGGAGGTTGTCGAGAGATTCCAGCCAATGTTCCTTCTTGGGATAATGCTAAGAATATTCTTATTCCCATTCTTGTTAGGCCCTACTAATGGAGGCATAAGAGTGATTTTGGTATATTCTTGCTAGGGAATGACTGAGGTTATCGCAGTATGTAAGCTATATCCTCGAAGCAAGGGTCCTTTCAAAGTGAAGGAAAATATTTCAGACTATTAGAATCTCATTTAGGAAATGGCAACCTTATTGCACGAAATGAGGCCATGATGTGCAGAAAGAGTTAAATGTTCTTCCAGAAGAGCCTGACTCTAAGCCAGGATATGGCATTAAGCACAGAGAAAATTGGGCTGAATAATCCCTTTAGACTCTTTAAGATGCTGAGCTGACATTTTGATACGTTGCAAGTTGGCAAGTCAACGTTTCATAGTTTATCTTCAAATTCCACATTTTAAAACTCTTATTTCCTTCTTCTGAAAAGGCTATACCTGCAACCACCTTTAGTCCTACCTATACAAAATTAGATATCTTTTTCGTTCATTTAGAACAGGGAGAATTTAATATTCCAAATTTTGTGAGAAAAGAAACCCCATTTCTCCTTAAAACCTGTGGCTTGTTTCATAACAGTCACGGAATCTTGTAAAGACAATAAATTATGAAATGATAGCAAGATGTAAGGCACTGCAGAGGCAGTGTTTTTGAAAATAAAAATGTAAGGTATGCTTGAAATATGAGTTTTAAAATCAGTTAGGGCTATTTTATGGGGTTTGATTACAGATGCCAAAATATAATCCCTTTTCTACTCATCAGATAGGCTACTGAGACTGTTTCCCTGCTAAAATGTCCAAATTTAATGGAAGGAGAGTTTTCAAACCTGACTAGTGTGTTGTGATAGCTAAAGGAATATAAATCAAGGTGGGATTGGAAAGGAGAGTCTGTGTTTGGAAATTATTGTATGTGATAGTCACAACAGACAATCTGTAAAATCAGGTCTTGCAAGTCACATGTACATTAATTTTCTTCCCTTATCATGCAAACATCCTGTTCTCCAGAAAGCCTGCCCCATTCCTCAGCCTGTTTGCTTATCTTATGGCCCCCATTAGAATTCATCACTTCTTCATGCAACTTAACACAAGGAGAATTACCTGCCCCTTGTTGCCCTCCTTCCTAGGCGGTGGGCTTCATGAGAACTGGCTGTGTCCATCGGTATTTAAGTATCTCCAGCTCTGAAATAAAGTAGGGTCTGCATAAACTTTGCTGAATATAGGAATTATGTTTGACCCTCCTCTACTGCAGGTTCTACGGTATGCTTGAGGCTCAGTTATGCTTGAGTCTCGTCTCCTGTAGAATCCTCCACAAGGATTCTCCGGCCTGGGCACAATCACCTCAACTACTGCGACTCCTGTTCTAGCCCATGACTTACTGGGACACATAGTCTCTAGGTTTCTGACCCAGAGACCTTCAGTAGAAGGAAGACTGAAAAGTAACAAAAGTGACCAGTACTACACTTAGCATCTCTGATATCTTACTTACTTCCTTACTTACAGGCAGTTTCAAGAGCTGCTGGATAGGGTACGAATAACTACCAGTCATTGGCTCATGAGTAAGTCTGCTTGTGTGGAAACTGGATTGCCTCCAATTTGCAAATGGGAAGGATTTAGACCAAAGAATCTCTAGCTGCTTCTAGAACTTGCTAGTGCCACCCATGAGTGTGGTTATGCTGTTTTTTAATTACTATGCACATCCAAGAATGTACCATGTAATCAAAAGACCACAGCACTGTATATCTGTAGCAGAGAAAATCCTTTACCAGATAACAAGAATGGGATTTTCTAGCAACTTGTATGGTCAAGTTTTCATGTATCAACTAATGATAGAAGGAAACCTACCTAGGCAGAAGAGCTTAGCTGCAGAATGGAGTTTTTTTTTTTTTTTTTTGCAAAAGTCTATAAATACCACTATATTCACTCTCTTCCTTAAAAAGTGGGATAAAGTTAAAATATACATTTCTAACTGTGCGGTGCCACCCACAGCCTCTGTGTCTAAGCTGTTGACATCTGAAAGACAATCTTTCCTTTCTGTTTTCCATTTTTTCATCTGCCTAGTGTGTGTGTACTTACGTAGTGGAGTCCACATTTGAAAGGCTTCCTACACCTTTGAAATGTGTGCTCTCTTACACATGCGTGCACACACACACACACACACACACAAACACATACCCTTGAAATAAAGTGCCTGATCCCTGCTTTGGTTTTCCCCCTCTGGTGGGTCAAAGGTCTCTCTCTGCGGAGTCCGTCTGCGCACCAGCAGTCATGCGGAACCTATTTCTGACCGTCAGCTGGTGCGCTTGAAAGGGAGGGCCATAGCGATGGGCTGACCTTCCGGCCCAGCAGCCGGAAGGGAACCCCGTGGGAATCTCCTAAAGGGGATGTTTCTGCCTTGGTCACATCAAGGTTGTTCAGTTCAGTGACTCTGTTTTAAGTGTTCCTTGTATTCTCCACTGACCACTGGAAAGGCAGTTTTGTTTCTTTGCCCCAGCTTCAGAGGCATTAAACTCTTCACATTGACTTTTCTTGGAACTGCAAAACTAGGAAAGGGCAAAAAAAAAAAAAAGAAGAGCTGGAAGAGGTAACAAAGACCTTTGGTGCCCTTATCATATGGGTAACCATCGTGCTCACAGACCCGGCCTATCAGGGAGGCCGTGGGCCAGCTACACAAGGGTANAAATACAAGCAGGGATGTCCTATGGGAAAATAATGGCTCTGCCCTCTGAAACCCATTCATACAGAAGTAGCTCAAGCAGTTAAAGTTTCTGCAAGTTAATTGCTACAAAGTATAAAGATCAAGTTCAATTGGATCCATCAAACAAGGTAATACGTGGCTTTCTGAGATGGGAGACCTTTAAGAAAAAAGAACTCAGAATCTTTGTGTCCACCTGTCTAGAAGAATGATAGAGGAAATCCATGAATCATACAGAAAATGGACCACCACCTCCGAGGTTCCTTCCAAATGTTCTGTGACTTATCTATTCCTTCAGAGGTTGGATGTTAAAGATTTATGTGGTTTCATTAAAGCCATCACACAATGCCCACAGGCTTAAAGGAGGTTGTCGAGAGATTCCAGCCAATGTTCCTTCTTGGGATAATGCTAAGAATATTCTTATTCCCATTCTTGTTAGGCCCTACTAATGGAGGCATAAGAGTGATTTTGGTATATTCTTGCTAGGGAATGACTGAGGTTATCGCAGTATGTAAGCTATATCCTCGAAGCAAGGGTCCTTTCAAAGTGAAGGAAAATATTTCAGACTATTAGAATCTCATTTAGGAAATGGCAACCTTATTGCACGAAATGAGGCCATGATGTGCAGAAAGAGTTAAATGTTCTTCCAGAAGAGCCTGACTCTAAGCCAGGATATGGCATTAAGCACAGAGAAAATTGGGCTGAATAATCCCTTTAGACTCTTTAAGATGCTGAGCTGACATTTTGATACGTTGCAAGTTGGCAAGTCAACGTTTCATAGTTTATCTTCAAATTCCACATTTTAAAACTCTTATTTCCTTCTTCTGAAAAGGCTATACCTGCAACCACCTTTAGTCCTACCTATACAAAATTAGATATCTTTTTCGTTCATTTAGAACAGGGAGAATTTAATATTCCAAATTTTGTGAGAAAAGAAACCCCATTTCTCCTTAAAACCTGTGGCTTGTTTCATAACAGTCACGGAATCTTGTAAAGACAATAAATTATGAAATGATAGCAAGATGTAAGGCACTGCAGAGGCAGTGTTTTTGAAAATAAAAATGTAAGGTATGCTTGAAATATGAGTTTTAAAATCAGTTAGGGCTATTTTATGGGGTTTGATTACAGATGCCAAAATATAATCCCTTTTCTACTCATCAGATAGGCTACTGAGACTGTTTCCCTGCTAAAATGTCCAAATTTAATGGAAGGAGAGTTTTCAAACCTGACTAGTGTGTTGTGATAGCTAAAGGAATATAAATCAAGGTGGGATTGGAAAGGAGAGTCTGTGTTTGGAAATTATTGTATGTGATAGTCACAACAGACAATCTGTAAAATCAGGTCTTGCAAGTCACATGTACATTAATTTTCTTCCCTTATCATGCAAACATCCTGTTCTCCAGAAAGCCTGCCCCATTCCTCAGCCTGTTTGCTTATCTTATGGCCCCCATTAGAATTCATCACTTCTTCATGCAACTTAACACAAGGAGAATTACCTGCCCCTTGTTGCCCTCCTTCCTAGGCGGTGGGCTTCATGAGAACTGGCTGTGTCCATCGGTATTTAAGTATCTCCAGCTCTGAAATAAAGTAGGGTCTGCATAAACTTTGCTGAATGTAGGAATTATGTTTGACCCTCCTCTACTGCAGGTTCTACGGTATGCTTGAGGCTCAGTTATGCTTGAGTCTCGTCTCCTGTAGAATCCTCCACAAGGATTCTCCGGCCTGGGCACAATCACCTCAACTACTGCGACTCCTGTTCTAGCCCATGACTTACTGGGACACATAGTCTCTAGGTTTCTGACCCAGAGACCTTCAGTAGAAGGAAGACTGAAAAGTAACAAAAGTGACCAGTACTACATTTAGCATCTCTGATATCTTACTTACTTCCTTACTTACAGGCAGTTTCAAGAGCTGCTGGATAGGGTACGAATAACTACCAGTCATTGGCTCATGAGTAAGTCTGCTTGTGTGGAAACTGGATTGCCTCCAATTTGCAAATGGGAAGGATTTAGACCAAAGAATCTCTAGCTGCTTCTAGAACTTGCTAGTGCCACCCATGAGTGTGGTTATGCTGTTTTTTAATTACTATGCACATCCAAGAATGTACCATGTAATCAAAAGACCACAGCACTGTATATCTGTAGCAGAGAAAATCCTTTACCAGATAACAAGAATGGGATTTTCTAGCAACTTGTATGGTCAAGTTTTCATGTATCAACTAATGATAGAAGGAAACCTACCTAGGCAGAAGAGCTTAGCTGCAGAATGGAGTTTTTTTTTTTTTTTTTTGCAAAAGTCTATAAATACCACTATATTCACTCTCTTCCTTAAAAAGTGGGATAAAGTTAAAATATACATTTCTAACTGTGCGGTGCCACCCACAGCCTCTGTGTCTAAGCTGTTGACATCTGAAAGACAATCTTTCCTTTCTGTTTTCCATTTTTTCATCTGCCTAGTGTGTGTGTACTTACGTAGTGGAGTCCACATTTGAAAGGCTTCCTACACCTTTGAAATGTGTGCTCTCTTACACATGCGTGCACACACACACACACACAAACACATACCCTTGAAATAAAGTGCCTGATCCCTGCTTTGGTTTTCCCCCTCTGGTGGGTCAAAGGTCTCTCTCTGCGGAGTCCGTCTGCGCACCAGCAGTCATGCGGAACCTATTTCTGACCGTCAGCTGGTGCGCTTGAAAGGGAGGGCCATAGCGATGGGCTGACCTTCCGGCCCAGCAGCCGGAAGGGAACCCCGTGGGAATCTCCTAAAGGGGATGTTTCTGCCTTGGTCACATCAAGGTTGTTCAGTTCAGTGACTCTGTTTTAAGTGTTCCTTGTATTCTCCACTGACCACTGGAAAGGCAGTTTTGTTTCTTTGCCCCAGCTTCAGAGGCATTAAACTCTTCACATTGACTTTTCTTGGAACTGCAAAACTAGGAAAGGGCAAAAAAAAAAAAAAGAAGAGCTGGAAGAGGTAACAAAGACCTTTGGTGCCCTTATCATATGGGTAACCATCGTGCTCACAGACCCGGCCTATCAGGGAGGCCGTGGGCCAGCTACACAAGGGTGGCCCGTTTTACAACCTGTGTTATGCGTTTCTGCCTTTTTTCATCAGGGATCTCTCCAAATATTTTTGAAAGTGGAGGTGGGAAAAGAAGACTTTTCAATTATGGATACATTTCAGAAAAATCAATGATCTTAATACTCTGCAAGGTGAGGTATTAGGGTGCAGGACTGACCAAAGGTGGGTGAAAGTGCAGATAATACTGTTTTTCCTAAAGAATACACATATTTAGCATTATTTTATTTAGCTTGAAAAAATCAGTGCTTCAAAGACACTTAGGAGCTTTAAAAGATTAAATATTAGCCTTTGGACAAAGGATCCACGAGCCTGCATTTCATGTTGAACAATTACGGGCCACATTTCCTTTAAATGTTTCAGATAGATGGTTAAATTTTGAAGGGGAAGCTTTTCTATTTGAGCTGTGTGAACAAAGGCAAGTTTGTATACGGGAGGGAGACCCAGGGGATTTCTGCTAAGACAGATGAAATGATTGTGGTGAAATCAAACCACCTCGGCAGCCTCTTTGTCCAGGCTGTGCACCCTCCCGGGTGTTCTCCTTTTGCCTGGGAAAAAGTCCGGCAGTAGTCAAGCGGAGGTGGGTCAAATGAAGCCAGGCTGAATGTGCGCATTGACCTCCAGGGGCCTTGAGGACGATGAAAAACAGACAATGCACAGAGAAGCGCTTTGAAAATGGTGAGATGTTATTGTTATTACAATTATGATCTTTAAATCCGCAGGACATGTTCCTGGAGAGTTTGCTGTAGTTCCCTTTGCTGCTGGAGAAAGTAACCTGAAAGGTGGGGCTTTCTCATCTCTATCTTTTTGAGCTGAGCTCAAATATGACAAAATTATAAAGCTCATTTTTTGTTAAATTGTCTGAGAGAAGTGACTGTTCATTCAACACGTCCAATTCAGAAATTGATGAAACAATTTCATGATAGCTATGAGGAACTGATACCGATTTGAAAGAAAAACCACACCAAACACTGAGTCCTTTTACAGTGACTCATAGAATCCTCGGTACCTAGGAAGTAAAGATGTACCCCCTTTGACACACAGCATAAATCAGGGAGATAATGTTGACCCCCACGGGCTGAGGAGGTGATGTAGGATTAATAACTACAGCAGAAGTATTACTGGACTGGCTTGCCCCGAAGAGTGACAGACTTGGAGCCATCTTCCTTAGCAAATGGAAAAATTAAAGTTTCTGTACCCTAAAATTACAGTCCAAATGAATTTGCATTTGGAGCTGGTGATACACCAGGAAAAGTCCCCAGCTAGCAGTCCAGTTCCCCAACTTCTCAGTAACATCTGTCCAATTTTAACTTGTGGCTGTAGATTGAAACCATGCAAAATCCTGTGGTTACAGTAATTTCCACCAGGAAACCATGAAACAACGAGTGGTATGCAAATCAAGAATTTTTAGTCCGCTTTTTAAAAAAATTTCCAAGTTGGAAATTGAGGTTTGGTAGTACACAGGGACTAAAGTGGTGAACTAACTCCAAACACAGCTCTGGAAGTGGAAAATTTGGAAGTTTCCTTTGCCCTGACAAGTGTTTTTAGATTGTTTTTGATTTATAGGATTTAGTGTCTGGGAGAAAGTCTTTCTGAGAGAAAGCAAGAAGGAGATGGTAGTGGATTCCTCACTCAGCTCCCCGCCCCCCACATGACCCTATTAAGAGCTATTATTTCCTCAGTAGGTCCTTTCATTGCATTGAATCCAGACCACAATCTGCAAAACAGGCATTATTATTATTCCCATTTAAAAGTTGCACTAAATGAAGACTAAGATTAGAGCAAACACTCAGACTTTAAAAACTGATACAAAGCTTCAGAAACGCAAATCTTTCTTCCTTTGCAAATGGGACTTCAGCTCTGTCCTCCTCTCCTTTCCACTCCTTTCCACTCCTAATACTGTTCTGACAGTTTCGGCCTTTGGAGACCCCCAGGGAGAGCCAGGTGGGGAAGAAAGCACGTGGGCGACTCCTCTCAGACCGGGTTTAAGTGTGCTCTCATCCTCACCCCCACAGCATTAGCGCTGATGTTGGACTCATGGCAAAGGGGGGCGTTTTGCAAGTTTGTTCTCCAGGTTGGTGGCCTCCAGTCAGGGCTTATCTCTAAGTTACTTCTCACGAACGGGGGCCAGATCAATACTGTATTCTTTCAGACCTCTCTAAACCCAGCGGGGAAGGCAATCACGGCCCGGTGGCTCCCTGCACCTTCTGGAGCGGATCAATACTCCGACAGTGTGGAGCTTTGTTCCTCCCCAGCTCTAAGATGTTCTGCATGCTCTACATGATTGCTTAAAGGCTCGCGTTCCCTTCCCCCTGGATGACAACACCACTCCCGCCCTCATCATCCCTAATACTATCACTATAATTGCCTTGACATGAAATAGCAGCACAAACCCAGCGCCTGGGCTTTGAGGTGTTTTATCTTTTTTGAACATCTCTATTAGTAAAGGCTGTTGATTTGCCTTTAATATGTAGTTGGAGCTTTAATGCAAACCTGCACTTATTTACAGTGCTTTGCGAAACCCACTGAGATGATTTTACCTGTGGGAATCATATAGGGACTGTTGCAGGGGAGAGGGAGGTATAAACGCGTAAGCCCAAGAATATTGGCTTAAACTTTATGCGGCTTGAAGCCCATTATAGCTACCCCATACTGCCACAGAAATTGTCTTAGAAGAGCTCTGTGTCTTATTTACTTTTTAAATGATGCTGGGTAAAATGAAATATTTATTTTACTGTTTTTCAGCCAACATTCCCATAAGTGGTAAATAACACGAAGGCTCAGCAGATCCTGTTTCTCCAATTCCTGTTTGTTGCTGTTGCCTGCTAAGTAAAGTTATTGATATACTCTGAGTCTTTACCACATACACGTCTCCTCAGTGCTCATCTCCCTCCAAATACACCAAAACAATAAAAAATAAAATATAACGAATATATAATGTAATAGCATTAAAACAGAGAAGTTTAAATGAAAACTCATTACTTTAGCTTAAGGAATAAAAGTCCAGCACTTTAATCTCTTTCTGATGGCTTCAACCACATCCCTTGAGCTTCTTCCCTGTTGTTATGCCCCTGTCCTGGGTCCCAACCTCCATTATTGCTCTTTTGTTGTTTCAAGACTTCTCCATACCGTTCAGCTTGTCCCTTCCCCTTAGACACGTGTAACTCTCGGCCTTTCTTTGCTCCTTTAAGTCCATCACACCCTTCAGGATCTGGTGCCCGTCTCAGCCCCTCTGGGAACCACTGGAAACAGTCTGACCCAGTGGGTCACAGTGGAGCACTGCCGTTCATCAGTTATGAGTCAAACTGCAAGACAGTTGAACATTTGCAGTCAAAAGCAGTTGAAGTTCCAAAGTNAAAAAAAAAAAAAAGAAGAGCTGGAAGAGGTAACAAAGACCTTTGGTGCCCTTATCATATGGGTAACCATCGTGCTCACAGACCCGGCCTATCAGGGAGGCCGTGGGCCAGCTACACAAGGGTAGCCCGTTTTACAACCTGTGTTATGCGTTTCTGCCTTTTTTCATCAGGGATCTCTCCAAATATTTTTGAAAGTGGAGGTGGGAAAAGAAGACTTTTCAATTATGGATACATTTCAGAAAAATCAATGATCTTAATACTCTGCAAGGTGAGGTATTAGGGTGCAGGACTGACCAAAGGTGGGTGAAAGTGCAGATAATACTGTTTTTCCTAAAGAATACACATATTTAGCATTATTTTATTTAGCTTGAAAAAATCAGTGCTTCAAAGACACTTAGGAGCTTTAAAAGATTAAATATTAGCCTTTGGACAAAGGATCCACGAGCCTGCATTTCATGTTGAACAATTACGGGCCACATTTCCTTTAAATGTTTCAGATAGATGGTTAAATTTTGAAGGGGAAGCTTTTCTATTTGAGCTGTGTGAACAAAGGCAAGTTTGTATACGGGAGGGAGACCCAGGGGATTTCTGCTAAGACAGATGAAATGATTGTGGTGAAATCAAACCACCTCGGCAGCCTCTTTGTCCAGGCTGTGCACCCTCCCGGGTGTTCTCCTTTTGCCTGGGAAAAAGTCCGGCAGTAGTCAAGCGGAGGTGGGTCAAATGAAGCCAGGCTGAATGTGCGCATTGACCTCCAGGGGCCTTGAGGACGATGAAAAACAGACAATGCACAGAGAAGCGCTTTGAAAATGGTGAGATGTTATTGTTATTACAATTATGATCTTTAAATCCACAGGACATGTTCCTGGAGAGTTTGCTGTAGTTCCCTTTGCTGCTGGAGAAAGTAACCTGAAAGGTGGGGCTTTCTCATCTCTATCTTTTTGAGCTGAGCTCAAATATGACAAAATTATAAAGCTCATTTTTTGTTAAATTGTCTGAGAGAAGTGACTGTTCATTCAACACGTTCAATTCAGAAATTGATGAAACAATTTCATGATAGCTATGAGGAACTGATACCGATTTGAAAGAAAAACCACACCAAACACTGAGTCCTTTTACAGTGACTCATAGAATCCTCGGTACCTAGGAAGTAAAGATGTACCCCCTTTGACACACAGCATAAATCAGGGAGATAATGTTGACCCCCACGGGCTGAGGAGGTGATGTAGGATTAATAACTACAGCAGAAGTATTACTGGACTGGCTTGCCCCAAAGAGTGACAGACTTGGAGCCATCTTCCTTAGCAAATGGAAAAATTAAAGTTTCTGTACCCTAAAATTACAGTCCAAATGAATTTGCATTTGGAGCTGGTGATACACCAGGAAAAGTCCCCAGCTAGCAGTCCAGTTCCCCAACTTCTCAGTAACATCTGTCCAATTTTAACTTGTGGCTGTAGATTGAAACCATGCAAAATCCTGTGGTTACAGTAATTTCCACCAGGAAACCATGAAACAACGAGTGGTATGCAAATCAAGAATTTTTAGTCCGCTTTTTAAAAAAATTTCCAAGTTGGAAATTGAGGTTTGGTAGTACACAGGGACTAAAGTGGTGAACTAACTCCAAACACAGCTCTGGAAGTGGAAAATTTGGAAGTTTCCTTTGCCCTGACAAGTGTTTTTAGATTGTTTTTGATTTATAGGATTTAGTGTCTGGGAGAAAGTCTTTCTGAGAGAAAGCAAGAAGGAGATGGTAGTGGATTCCTCACTCAGCTCCCCGCCCCCCACATGACCCTATTAAGAGCTATTATTTCCTCAGTAGGTCCTTTCATTGCATTGAATCCAGACCACAATCTGCAAAACAGGCATTATTATTATTCCCATTTAAAAGTTGCACTAAATGAAGACTAAGATTAGAGCAAACACTCAGACTTTAAAAACTGATACAAAGCTTCAGAAACGCAAATCTTTCTTCCTTTGCAAATGGGACTTCAGCTCTGTCCTCCTCTCCTTTCCACTCCTTTCCACTCCTAATACTGTTCTGACAGTTTCGGCCTTTGGAGACCCCCAGGGAGAGCCAGGTGGGGAAGAAAGCACGTGGGCGACTCCTCTCAGACCGGGTTTAAGTGTGCTCTCATCCTCACCCCCACAGCATTAGCGCTGATGTTGGACTCATGGCAAAGGGGGGCGTTTTGCAAGTTTGTTCTCCAGGTTGGTGGCCTCCAGTCAGGGCTTATCTCTAAGTTACTTCTCACGAACGGGGGCCAGATCAATACTGTATTCTTTCAGACCTCTCTAAACCCAGCGGGGAAGGCAATCACGGCCCGGTGGCTCCCTGCACCTTCTGGAGCGGATCAATACTCCGACAGTGTGGAGCTTTGTTCCTCCCCAGCTCTAAGATGTTCTGCATGCTCTACATGATTGCTTAAAGGCTCGCGTTCCCTTCCCCCTGGATGACAACACCACTCCCGCCCTCATCATCCCTAATACTATCACTATAATTGCCTTGACATGAAATAGCAGCACAAACCCAGCGCCTGGGCTTTGAGGTGTTTTATCTTTTTTGAACATCTCTATTAGTAAAGGCTGTTGATTTGCCTTTAATATGTAGTTGGAGCTTTAATGCAAACCTGCACTTATTTACAGTGCTTTGCGAAACCCACTGAGATGATTTTACCTGTGGGAATCATATAGGGACTGTTGCAGGGGAGAGGGAGGTATAAACGCGTAAGCCCAAGAATATTGGCTTAAACTTTATGCGGCTTGAAGCCCATTATAGCTACCCCATACTGCCACAGAAATTGTCTTAGAAGAGCTCTGTGTCTTATTTACTTTTTAAATGATGCTGGGTAAAATGAAATATTTATTTTACTGTTTTTCAGCCAACATTCCCATAAGTGGTAAATAACACGAAGGCTCAGCAGATCCTGTTTCTCCAATTCCTGTTTGTTGCTGTTGCCTGCTAAGTAAAGTTATTGATATACTCTGAGTCTTTACCACATACACGTCTCCTCAGTGCTCATCTCCCTCCAAATACACCAAAACAATAAAAAATAAAATATAACGAATATATAATGTAATAGCATTAAAATAGAGAAGTTTAAATGAAAACTCATTACTTTAGCTTAAGGAATAAAAGTCCAGCACTTTAGTCTCTTTCTGATGGCTTCAACCACATCCCTTGAGCTTCTTCCCTGTTGTTATGCCCCTGTCCTGGGTCCCAACCTCCATTATTGCTCTTTTGTTGTTTCAAGACTTCTCCATACCGTTCAGCTTGTCCCTTCCCCTTAGACACGTGTAACTCTCGGCCTTTCTTTGCTCCTTTAAGTCCATCACACCCTTCAGGATCTGGTGCCCGTCTCAGCCCCTCTGGGAACCACTGGAAACAGTCTGACCCAGTGGGTCACAGTGGAGCACTGCCGTTCATCAGTTATGAGTCAAACTGCAAGACAGTTGAACATTTGCAGTCAAAAGCAGTTGAAGTTCCAAAGTTTGCCAATGATTTTTTAATGATAATTGGGGTGATGGATATTGATAATTATCAACTGGTCAATTAAGACATGAAAGTTCAAGGTTATCCTTAATCTTTTTATTCTTTCACTGGTACGCTGATAGATTTCTAAGAATAACAGAAAGGGCCACACAGTCTTAATTGCACCTTCCTTGAAATTTGTCTTAGAGAACTTGTAGGTCACTGAAGGTCACCCACTGGTAGTATGAGATATCTCGGATGTGCTGTAACACTCCCCAGTGGATCATTTTTATTTGTTGGGTCATCCACACACTCAGTGGGATTCCCAGATGGTGTAGTGGTAAAGAATCCATCTATCAATGCAAGAGATGCAGGCTTGATCCCTGTGTCGGGAAGATCCCCTGGAGTAGGAAATGACAATGCTTCAGTATTCTTTTCTTTTTCTTTCTTTCAGTATTTTTGCCTGGAAAATTCTATGGACAGAGGAGCCTGGTGGGCTACAGTCCATGCGGTCGCAAAGAGTTGGACACACTGAGCTACTGAATATGCACACACCACAGACTCAACACTATACCTTGTTTAAATCATTAGGCATTGAACAAATACTAATTAATGTGTCGGCTGGTGGGAGTCATCTTTTAATAGAAACCAAGTATGTCTGTGGGCTGTACATGCACTGTGCCCATGAAAAAAAAAGGGGGGGGATAATTTAGAACGTATCCAGTATTGCAAACTAATTAGATGAACTGTCACTTCTGATGGCAGATACACCAAGCAAAGTTGCTTTAGTTAGTAGTTTGCTTAATTTATTACAGAGTCCATTTCAGGTTGAATATTTAAGTACAGCTCCTGAATACACTGGACTACTAAGATATATAATTAAAAAGTCTAGCTGAAGCATTCTGATGCTTTAGCTGTTTCATATAGCTGAGAAAAGAAAGCAGGTGTCAGAAACTTGACTGTTTTACCCGGGAAAAAAAAGAATTGATTTTACCTGGTGGACGAACTCAGAATGACAGCCATATAACAATGCGGTGTTGCAAAACACAACATGTAACATATATAATGTGTGCAGAGGAGAGAAAGAAAGAGAATGAGACAGAGTAAATTATTTCTCCTTCATTCATGTAAGTTGATTACAACTGAATTAATATGCATTTTCAAGGGCATATTGCATTACGGCTAAAGAAGTTACAAGCAATGTGTGCAAGATTTTATGAAATTTATTTTAAAAGCACTTGTCTGAGATAGTGATGTAGACAATGAAAGCATAATGGAGGACAAAAGTCATTATACAGAGGACAGGTAGCTGCTGAACAGTGAAACCACAGCAATTTAGAAAGTTAAAAGAAATTAAAATTCAAGTTCTGTATTTAATTGTTAATGTAATACATTTTCAACAAGGTAAAGACTTCCTTCCCACCTTTTTTTTTCATCCTTCTTCCTGCCTCTCTCCTGCAATTCTTTCCATCTCTGACTCTGTCCTTTGTCTCTCTCCGTTATCTGCTGTCTCTGTCTCTGCCTGTGTCTCTGTATTTGTCTCTTTGTCTTTATTTCTATTTCTGCCTCTCCCTCACTGTGTCTTCCCTGTATGTCTCTCTCTCTCTTGAATTCTATAAAGAAAAGTTATCAAAGTCATCAATTTGGGCACGTTTATGACATGGCGGGAAGAGACTGGCTGATACTTTGCAATCTATGACCTTGAGAAGCTACAGGTTTTCCTGATAATTTTTAGTATCATAGTGCTAATTCAAGCTGTCTACCCAGTATCCCACGCCAGCTTGGTAATACTATGCTGCATAAATTTAGTTTAGCTCATAGAATAAAAGTGCTATACCAAATGAGAGGATCATTGATATCACCATTTCCTTAATCCCTCATATTTCTTGTCCATTATTCATTACTGTTGCTACTCAGTGAACATCCACTCTAAGCCAGGCACAGATTTTTAAAATGTCTTTGGATGGCTAAAGATCTCTATCAGTTAAATATTTACATGTGTGTGCTGGCTCTTTGTGACCCCGTGGACCACAGCCTGCCAGGCTCCTCTGTCCATGGAATTTTCTGGGCAAGGATACTGGAGTTGGTTGCCATTTCCTCCTCCAGTGGATCCTTTTGACCCAGGGATTAAACTGGTGTCTCCTGTGGCTCCTGCACTGGCAGGTAGACTTTTTAGCACTGAACTACCTGGGAAGCCCATCAACTGAATGCACTTCATTGTTTATGAGAATACCATGTTTAGCATAAACACTTTCATTTGAATCTTCCCCCATGTCTACTTGGAAAGTGTTTACATTTTCATGCTAGTGATGGCATGAGTTTAGCATATAATATTTAGTTTGGGGCATTTTTAAGCATAAAAAATCAAGCTGGCTTAGATTAACCATTTTCAATCCAAAGAAGTTAACTTCTGGAGAAAAATTCATCTAACAATCTAATTGTTTGCCTAACCCGACAAAGTCCAGTGTTTTCTGGGACAGGACCATAGAGGCGCACAGACGGTGCATTGAACATTGTCTTCAGATTATTTTTCCCACTTTGTAAAGTTATATCAGAGCCATACACTTTTTAAAATAAAATATTGCTTTTTAAAACATTAGACTTATCGTGAGTGAAGTCGCTCAGTTATGTCCGACTCTTTGCGACCCCATGGACTGACTGTAGCCTACCAGGCTCCTCCCTCCATGGAATTCTCTAGGCAAGAGTACTGCCATTTCCTTCTCCAGGGGATCTTCCCGACACAGGGATTGAACCCAGGTCTCTTGCATTCCAGCCAGATGCTTTAACCTCTGAGCCACCAGAGAAGCTTATACAAAATTGTATAATCAATCTACAATGAATGAATGAATGTGCAATTTGTCATCTTCCCAGAATTAGATCAGACTTCCCAGTCTTCTTTATGTCTGGCACCAGCTAGATCCTCACTTCTGCTCAACTTTCCTTAGGGGTTCCCCTGAGTTCCTCAGGGTTGATAGTCTACTTGACTGAATCACAGAACTCAGGAGAGCTCTTTACTTATAATTACAGTTTTATCCTAACAAAAGGATGCAAATTAGAAACAGCCAAGGGCAGGTCTGGGAGAGCCCCACGTGTGAAGTTGTCCTTGTTAGAGAAGCTTACTCAGGCTTTAGTGTCCAGAGTGTTTAGTGGGGCTTCATTAAATAGACATCATCACTGAAATCATTGGTCAAATGACAATATCCAGGCCCTCTCCTCTTCCCAGAGAATGGGTGGGTGCTGAGTAGCTCAAAGCCCTACCCTCTAATTACCTGACTGATCTTTTTGGCTTGACTCTCTTCCATCTTGAGTAATTTTATTAGCATAAACTATGTAGGGATTCACCATGAGTCACTCAGTTAGCATAAACAATCAGATGTGGTTCAAGGGGATGCCAAAAGGAAAAAAGACAGATAATCCCAAGGCTGTAAAGAGGCACTCCTAAAGATAGGAAGTTCCAAGTGTTTAGAGTAGACCTCTCAGGGCCCAAGGACAAAAGCCAGCTAATGTCTTTATTATACAGAAATATTATTTTGCTGAACCATATAAGATACAAACACCCAAGTGTTTCCACATGTTTCTCTTGTAAGAGCAAGAATATTTTCATAGTAGAGTACANAGATAGGAAGTTCCAAGTGTTTAGAGTAGACCTCTCAGGGCCCAAGGACAAAAGCCAGCTAATGTCTTTATTATACAGAAATATTATTTTGCTGAACCATATAAGATACAAACACCTAAGTGTTTCCACATGTTTCTCTTGTAAGAGCAAAAATATTTTCATAGTAGAGTACAACATTTAAAATAATTAAAATGTAACTATTGAAACTAAGGAAATGAAATACATATAAAAGTGTTATTTAATACATAGTCCAAATTCAATATTTTGCAGTTGTCTCAACTTTTTTTTCCTTTCAATTCTGTTTCCAGTCTAAAATCACACATGTCAAGTCAGTTGTTCATCTTATTACTTTTTTAAAAACAGAAACCATTCCTTAGTTTTAGTCTTTTCTTTCATGACATTTGATAGTTGGGAAGAGCATAGACTAGCTGTCTATATCCATTATTTAAAAAGGTGTTTTTAAATAAAGGTGTTTATTTAAAAAGCCTCACTGTATAAGTTTTGCCCTGTCCTTCTCTGTGAACCATATCAGGAAGCATATGATGTTGATTTAGGTTGTTTATACACTATTTTGGTCTTCCCTGGTGGCTCACACGGTAAAGCATCTGTCTACAATGCGGGAGACCTGGGTTCAATCCCTGGGTTGAGAAGATCCCCTGGAGAAGGAAATGGCAACCCACTTCAGTATTCTTGCCTGGAGAATCCCATGGAGGGAGGAACTTGGTAGGCTACAGTCCACGGTGTCGCAGAGTCAGACACGACTGAGCAACTTCACTTAATACACTATTTTTCTACTGTAAAGACCTCTAATTTTTTTTTTTTTTTGGTCTGCNGGCAGGTCAGGTGGTCTGGTATTCCCATCTCTTTCAGAATTTTCCACAGTATATTGCGATCCACACAGTCAAAGGCTTTGGCATAGTCAATAAAGCAGAAATAGATGTTTTTCTGGAACTCTCTTGCTTTTTCGATGATCCAGCAGTTTGGCAGTTTGATCTCTGGTTCTTCTGCCTTTTCTAAAACCATAGTATCTCTTATTGTTGTTATTGTTTTACTAAGTTCATATATAAGACACTGAGCTGGATGTTTTTACGACAGGGATTAACATATACACAAGGCACAAACACATACTCTGCAAAAAACTGTGCATTTCCAGCCCAAGGGTATTCCAAGGAATGGGCAGTAATGTTTTGGCTTTTTGAATGTTATTGACAACCTGAAAAAAATGGTTGCTCATTGCATCTCACAGAGCCAAATGTAGTTCTTAAACCTTCTACAGTTTAGCTTAAATTAAAGTCTTCAGTGCAATTCAGAAATTCCACACAACTAGAGAATGAAGAAGTTAGTGCTTATGAAGACTTCTATGAGTTAACTTAAGAAGATCTTCAGAAGTTCACCCTTTGCTAGTAGCATTCAGTTAGGAACTTAAGAGAACCTGTATGTGAATATTAGAATAATTTAGAGCCTACACAGAGGTTCTCAGTATGATTTCCAGTGATTCCTAGAACTAGTTTCATGTGTGCATGTGAAATATTCTGTGAAGAGTCCATAGATTCCATGTAGTTCTCAAAGAACTCCATGATTACCATGCAAGGGAAAAAAGTGCAGATTGTGTGTTAAAATCACTAGATTTTTATCTGATGTCTTTAGAAGTGATAACAAAAATGGTGGACTATTTCAAGGCCAGAAAGAAGATGTACCTAGACAATGATTAAGGAAGAACAAGGACAAAACCCCAATTTGTTGATCCATGGTGGAGTTTTCTAAGAATAATTGTCTTTTTCTGCAAAATGAACTTAATCACATTTGCCTTGTTCACATGCTTGTTCAGAGATTAAGTGGTATGTGGAATGGTCTTTATAGCTTATGAAAGTGAAAGTGAAGTCGCTCAGTCGTGTTTGACTCTTTGAGACCCCATGGACTATANCTTAATCACATTTGCCTTGTTCACATGCTTGTTCAGAGATTAAGTGGTATGTGGAATGGTCTTTATAGCTTATGAAAGTGAAAGTGAAGTCGCTCAGTCGTGTTTGACTCTTTGAGACCCCATGGACTATAGCCCACCGTCCTCCGTCCATGGGATTCTCCAGGCAAGAATACTGGAGTGGGTTGCCATTTCCTTCTCCAGGGGAATCTTCCCGACCCAGGGATCGAACCCTGTTCTCCCACATTGCAGGCAGACGCTTTAACTTCTGAGCCACCAGGGAAACTTCTTTTAGCTTATAATTATCTTTATTATCATGTGCACAGCATTATGTAGATGATTTCATCTGTGTTATATGTGTGCATGGAACTATATGAACAAGTTAACCCAGGTATGATTGCTCTAAGATCTCCAGTTGCTTCAGTTCTGTAATTTTTGAAATTAACCTTTTCAATGACTTCTAGACTTTCCCAGAAAGTGCACATTTTCCAAGACAAATTCCTCCATTTCTCTGAGGTTTTGTAAGTATTAGTAGATTTTACTATACTTCTAGGTTGTTCTGAAAAGGTCTGTGCCGCAACATTGATAAACACAACTTGCTATCAACTTAATTTTCTCCCTCATTTTCTCTACCATATGTATCCTTCAACTCCTAACACTTTCTCTTTTACTTTTTAGGATGATGCAATCAGCAGCTTTTACCATCCTTAGAAAAAAGTGGATACAGTATAAGATGTAACATATTCTTTTTAACCTACTCTGCCAATAACTGCCATGTAAATGTGAGCATTATTAGAACATAAGTATATCAAAGGGTTGCAGGATCACACAAAAGGGGACAATTTATCATTTGAGAGTTTTAAAATCTCAAAATGGGTAGGAACATTCTGGACAAAAGATACTAGCCCCTATGCAAGTAATCCCTGAAAATCTCCTCTGTGCCAGGCATTGACTTCAGGTCTGGGCCATCAGAATCTGTTCTCTAATATAGAGGACAGGAGGCTTCCCTAGTGGCTTAAAGGGTAAAGAATCTGCCTTCAGTAAAGGAAACCTGAGTTTGATCCCTGGGTCAGGAAAATCCACTGGAGAAGGGAATGAGTACTCACTCCAGTGTTCCTGCCTAGAGAATCTTATGGACAGAGGAGCCTGGTGGGCTACAGTCCATGTGGTTGCAAAAGAGTTGGACACAACTGAGCAACTAACACTTTTACTTACATAGAGGATAGAGAGAGAAAATAATCCCTAAACACATTAATTCCTCAAGTGATCTTAAATGGTGATGATTTTTCAAAATAATGAGAGTTACCTGCTTCGAGTCAGAGATATGTAGAGAAAAAATTAACGTTTGTTTATTTAGTTGTTCCAGGTCTTACCAGTGGCACACCAGATCTTTGGTCTTCATTGCATCAAGTGGGATCTTTCTGTTGCATTATATGGGATATTTAGGAGTAGAATGTGGCATCTAGTTTCCTGACCAGATCGAACCCAGGGCCCCTGCAATGGGATCCTAGGGTCTTAGCCATTGGAACACCAGGGAAGTCCCCCAAAACATAAGATGACCAGAGCAGACACCCCTGAAGAGGTGCTATTTGAAAAGATGCCCAGTGTATGAAAAGGAGACAGTCCTGCAAAGACAGGAAAAACTCCTGGAAGCAGAGAAAGCAAGAAGCACATTGTCAGGGTTTGAAAAATAGAGAATCAAGAAATGTATCAGTGATCCATGCTTGTTTGGAGGAAGGTCAGCCTGGGAAGTTGGGCTAAGTCCATACATTTTGAACTTTATGTGAAAAGCTTTTATTCAGAAGATTGTCATGAGGTGATTTTACATTTTGGAAGATGACTCCATGAGCATCAAAGGGCATGGCTGAAGTCAGAGTGCTGAGGATCCAAGGCACTTCCCTGGGGGAGGTGACAGTGGTGTAGGTGGGAGGAAATAATGATGACTGATGAAGATGGAAGAACAGGAGGGCCACTGAGGTTGGAAGACTCATCACTGGGAGTGCTGGGACAACAACAGCCAATAATAATTCTTAGGTGTCCAACTTGAGTGACAGTATGGAGGATATTGTCATCATTGGAAATGTGGGCTATCAGGTATGAAGATACGAAGTCCTATTGTATAGCATAGGGAACTGTATTCAATATCCTGTGATAAACCATAATGGAAAAGAATATCAAAATATATACACTATTATATATTTAATAAATATATTAAACTAATATATATTAATATATATACATATATATATATGCATGCATGCTAAGTCACTTCAGTCATTTCCAACTCTTTGTGACCCTATGGACTATAGCCCACCAGGCTACTTTGTCCATGGGATTCTACATATAACTAAATCACTTTGCTGTACAGTAGAAATTACCATAACCTTTTAAATCAACTATACTCCAATAGGAAAAGACTGAAGTTGAGGAAATATAGGTGTATCTGACACATAACTTGGAACTGAAGAGGTAAAATATATCACTGACAGTAGCTAAAATTAGCTATTCAAGCATGGTAACTTCTGCATTAGAATGTGAATTTCTTGAGAGCAAGGACCCTGTTTTCCACGTTGCTGTATCCCTCATATATAGGTAAATGCCTGGCATGTAGATCCTCACTAATTATCAACTAAATGGACTAAATCATTGAATTTGGGAGAAAGGCACACTGACACCAAATTATTGGCCACTCCAACAGTACCAATTTATGTGTTGCTTTTTTAACATCATGAAGTGAATGGATGGGATTTTCTTTAAAACCAAAGAATCAACGTTACTTGAGTTCTATGAAGACTAAAGTCTTTTTCTTTAAGACAATAGACACTTCACATTTCTTTTCCCAGTCTCTCAGGGTCCCACTCTGATGCTTCTAGAATGAGTGCTCTCCCACATCTCTACCAAAACCAACTTCTTCAAACTAAGAGATATATGTTAATATTAAGGGTAGGATGGTTTTATTTTCACAGAGGACAGATAGTTACTCCAAGGACCAAATCACTGATAGTGAAGTTTCAGGCCTTGATAATCTGTAAGCAGTGTAAAATGTGGACTAGAATAAAAGGTATTTTGGATCTAATTCACATTGTCATGGGGAGGCCATTGAATCTTCCTGTGACTTGGTTCTTTCATCTGCAAATATTATGAACTAACTGCCCTGCTTCTCTTTTCAGTGGGATATTGCCAAAATACAACGTTGATGTAGGAATCGTGCTTTCTAGGTCTCATTTTATTCCTAGAACTTTATAAAGTAGTTCTCTGTGCATGAAAGTCCCTTAATTAGTACTTTTGACACTTATTGAAGTATTTCAGGTGAGATATCAAAGTTTGTCCTGATTAACTGTAAAAAAATCATTCCTACAATAATATAGTTCACAATATAGGTTCATAGAAGTAATTTAATTGGTGATGAGAATATTTAAAATCAACTCATTTTTAACACCTTTCCAAGATGACTGACTGAAAGCTTTATACAATGAGTATATATGAAGTTCTAAGAAAGGATTAGCATAAACGCCAAGATTTTCTGGAAATTTCTGTTTTTCATTTGGTTTTAATATAAATGACAGAAATATACATTTATTTATAAGCAATACATACTTTTAAACATTTACCATGATTTTTAATGAAAAAAAAAAAACAGCTGAGACGACTTGCTGGGTCAAAGAATTAAAGGATTGTGTGTGTGTGTGTGTGTGTACGCAGTTGAATGCACATATATGTGTGTGTGTTTGTGTCTTTGGAAGCAGCAAAGAGGTAAAAACATAATTACTGTATTGTACTAAACATGCTATTATTGAGGTGGGCACAAAATGCTGTAAGAGTGCAGGGAAGAAGCCATCAATTTTCCAGAGGATTCAGGCTTTACAGCTAAATCTGCCCCATCCAAGGCATTTATGCTAACAATCAATAAGTCAAAAGGGACCACCAAGCACTGCCAACTTGTGATGAGACCATCTTTTCCTTACCTCTTGCCTCCATCAACAGATGTTCAAAGGGAACACCAAAAAACTTGTTTGTAGTATGAGAAGCAGGGTAGTGGTTATTTTGTAGCCTGAAGGTGACTCAAAAGGTAATACAAAGTGGGCTGGTGACGCACTGATCCTTGATGTGGGTGCTATTTGCATGGGTGTTTTCAGCTTATAAAAACTCACCATTTCTGTTGAGTATGAACAGTTATACACATCTTAGGCCAGGTTCCAATTTTTTTTATGTTTAATTGAAAGGGAGAGAGACTAGAATCCTTAGAGCTTTGTGTGTCTGAATGAGACTCCCCTACTCAGCTCCCACAGTGCCATGGGCAGGAACAAAATGAGGCCCCCAGAACTGTCTCCTGAAAAGATACTCCTGATCTAACACAATTTCTAAAGCATCCTACAGCTTCCCCCATTATTTCCCTTGAATCATTCAGAGCTATTTAGCTACTCCCATTTTGCTAGATGACTGTTGTTTCTTTTTCTCTTCCCATCTTCACTGACTTAAAGGGTAGATCTCTTCTCTTCCACATACCTTTGCCCACTAAAAAATTTATCTACAACCTAAAAGTTATGTTTTATTCAGTGGGAATTTTTAGGATTTCAACGCGGGGAGGCTGCATCTCAAGAAAACCTGAGAGAACTGCTCCAAGGAGGCAAGGGAAGAGAAGACCCAGGTTACATAGGAATTTTGAATCAAATGGCAGGAAGTAGGAACAAAAAAAAATTGTTGTCACCTATAGAAAACTAGAAATCTCAAGGAATTTAGCTCTTTTCTATGTATGGGAAGACGCAATAGTCTGGGCTCACTGAAATCATTCGTTTGATTGGTACCTCAGTTATCTGGGGCCAGTACGCTGTTTTCACATCCTGAGTTTCCTCTGAGCTCAGCAAGGGTAGTAGCTGCAGTTTGATGGCTGCTGGATGGCAGGTTTTCTTTCCTCCCTGAGTTCCCTCAGGGCTCACCAGTTCACCGTCAGCTGTGGCGGCAATTGTGGCTGCAACTGCTGATGACGGTGACATTTGTTTACTGATATGACAATCTGTATTCCGCTTATCACCCTTAATAATTTGGCCTGGAAGTGGGCTAGATGTCTTTCTTGCTCAACATTGCTCTTTTCCACCACCTCCCTCCCATTTACCCAGTATGAATCTTAATTTATCAAATTATACCACCCACTACCTCTGTTTTATACCACCCAGTTACTCCTTGTAACTGACAGGAAAAGGTCAGTTTTCATTCTAATCCCAAAGAAAGGCAATGCCAAAGAATGTTCAAACTACCACACAACTGCACTCATCTCACACACTAGCAAAGTACTGCTCAAAATTCTCCAAGCCAGGCTTCAATAGTACATGAACTGTAAAATTCCAGATGTTCAAACTGGATTTAGGAAAGGCAGAGGAACCAGAGATCAAATTGCCAATATCCGTTGGATCATCACAAAAACAAGAGAGTTCCAGAAAAACATCAACTTCTGCTTTATTGACTACACCAAAGCCTTTGACTGTGTGGATCACAACAAACTGTAGAAAATTCTTAAAGAGAATGGGAAGACCAGACCACTTGACTTGCCTCCTGATAAATCTATATGCAGGTCAAGAAGCAATAGTTAAAACTGGACATGGAACAACAGACTGGTTCCAAATTGGGAAAGGAGTATGTCAAGGCTGTATATTGTCACCCTGCTTATCTAACTTATATTCAGAGTACATTATGCGAAATGCCAGGCTGGATGAAGCACAGCTGGAATCAAGATTGCCGGGAGAAATATCAATAACCTCAGATATGCAAATGATACCACCCTTATGGCAGAAAGTGAAGAACTAAAGAGCCTGTTAATAGAAGTGAAAAGAGGAGAGTGAAAAAGTTGGCTTAAAACTCAACATTCAGAAAACTAAGATGGGGCATCTGGTCCCATCACTTCATGACAAATAGATGGGGAAACAGTGGAAACAGTGACAGACTTTATTTCCGGGGCTCCAAAGTCACTACAGATGGTGACTGCAGCCATGAAATTAAAAGATGCTTGCTCCTTGGAAGAAAAGCTATGGCCAACCTAGACAGCATACTAAAAAGCAGAGACATTACTTTGCTGACAAAGGTCCATCTAGTCAAAGCTATGGTTTTTCCAGTAGTCATGTATGTATGTGAGAGTTGGACTCTAAAGAAAGCTGAGCATCGAAGAACTGATGCTTTTGAACTGTGGTTTTGGAGAAGACTCTTGAGAATCCCTTGGATTGCAAGGATATCCAACCAGTCCATCCTAAAGATCAGTCCTGGGTGTTCATTGGAAGGACCGATGCTAAAGCTGAAACTCCAACATTTTGGCCACCTGATGTGAAGAACTGGCTCACTGGAAAAGACCCTGATGTCGGGAAAGATTGAAGATGGGAGAAGAAGGGGACAACAGAGGATGAGATGGTTGGATGGCCATCACTGACTCAATGGACATGAGTTTGAGTAAACTCTTGGAGTTGGTGATGGACAGGGAAGCCTGGCGTGCTGCAGTCCATGGGGTTGCAAAGTGTCGGACATAACTGAGCGACTGAACTGACTGACCTTTTGTTTGCAGTCTTCTATAGAGTTCTGGTTCCCTCAATTGCTCCTTTGAGGTTTTTGTTGCTGGCTGTGGTCCTTCTCTTTAACACCATTATGAAACTTCTTTCTGATTTCATTATCCACATAGATGATCTGTCTACTATCTTACTTCTCATTCCCTTGACCTTTTCTTTTATCAGTAAGTCTTACTCTCTACCTTGAACAAGTTACTCCCAGAGCCAAAGGCTAAAATGGCTTAGATCTTTCCATTACCAATATTTATAACTTACCCATTATTTCCACTGTGAACAGCCCCTGTGATCAACATTCCCTATTTGCCAGTTTACTCTTAGTTCCCCAACTCCAACAGTCCTTCCACCCACTGAACATCACAATCCATTGACCTGCTTTCCCTTTATTATTTCTTCTTTCTCATGCCTTCACTCTCCAGACCATATATGTTCAATTCCATGGTGTATCATGGAGAAGGAAATGGCAACCCACTCCAGTACTCTTGCCTGGAAAATACCATGGAAGGAGGAGCCTGGTAGGCTACAGTCCATGGGGTCACAAAGAGTCGGACACGACTGACTTCATGGTGTATCATTATAATAACTCTCTTCCATTAATCAATTTTTCTGTGTCTCTCTTGTTTCAACTTGCTAAGTGGAAATACCCCTTAATTATAAGTCCATATTTTTTTTCAGGCACACCTGCACATCTTTATCAGTTGGAGAAACATTCAACTAACCTGTTTGAATCTGTTATAACATTATAGTCGATATTGTACTATATTTCTCCAGTGTATTCATTTCCAGTCCAAATCCAGTGCTTCTCATTATTTTGGTGGATATGAATCACTTGGCTTATTGTTAAAATGCAGGTTCTAGTTTGGTATGGCTGAAAGAGAAGACTGAAATTCTGGTTTCTGATGAGGCTCTCAGGTACTTCTGTTGCTGATTTATGGACCACACAAAAAATAGCAAAACCTGATGCTATTATTTCATTCTATTCTTTCCTGGAACCTCTATTTCCTCCTCCATTCACATTTAACTGTTGTCTTGTTCCTTGTACTGAAAAGTCAGCAGCAACCAGAGATTTCATGGGTCTTAAATGTAATTAAAACATAATTTTGAAAATATGTATTTATTGATACACAAAAATCATTATATGAGTAGACACATAAAAGCCTATTCAAAAAACATTTTCATCTGAACAAGAGGGGATATATGTATAACTGATTCACTTTCCTGTATAGAAGAAACTAAAACATGTAAAGCAAGTATGTGCCAAAAAAATTAATGTTTTCAAAAATNTTTATTTATTGATACACAAAAATCATTATATGAGTAGACACATAAAAGCCTATTCAAAAACATTTTCATCTGAACAAGAGGGGATATATGTATAACTGATTCACTTTCCTGTATAGAAGAAACTAAAACATGTAAAGCAAGTATGTGCCAAAAAAATTAATGTTTTCAAAAATAAAATTATTTCTCAAAGTGAAAATAACATTAATAAATATGTATATAATTATTGATTGAGAGAATATTAAAAACACGAGCAAAATAATTATTCTTGGCACTTATCCTTTGTTTAAAAGAGTTTCTTACTTGTGTCCAGTTGGGGTCCCATACTATGCTATTGGCTTTTTTTAATAAAGAAAATATTCTGAAATATGATTTTATTATTTTTAATTTTTGTCATAATGTTTCTAGCAGATATCTTCAAAGTTGTATCTTCAAAGTTGGTTAGTGTGTTTAAAATTGTTCTGTCTCTTCAATTGATTATAAAAATTCAAGTTCTGTAATGAGTTATATTACTATTTTGAATATTTATTTTACTTCTAAAGATGATACAGGAAAAATACAGAAAGAGTTTGGGTCTTTGAGAATACTCTTGAGCCACTGAATTTAAGAACAGCCCCACCACTGATATTACTTCTTACAAAACCAGTCAAGGATATTTTTCTATGATGTGCATAGAAAGGGCTTCACAAATAAAGTTTTTGTGCTCTTTTTCTGTGAAAGTTTTCAAAATTTGTAGTTACATTACTATTTTCTGCTATGTTGACTCTGTTCTTCTGTTTTTCTTATTTTGTATCCTCATTTAATATCACCCATCTTCAACCAGTGCTTTTCATCTGGATTAGCTGTCTTTTTTATATTATTACCTCTAATATCAAAGGCTTTGTCTCTCAAATTTTCTTTTATTTTATTGTAAACATAGACTAAATGACTTCTCTGTTCTTCATTTTCCATCTAAGTCCTGTTGGAATCATCTTCTTCAGTCAGAAACTTCAACTTACCTAATTATGTGAGCCCCCCAGCCAAGGATTTGTTGTTCCGCAGTCATTTTTTAATATGAATATATTGGCCAGTGGACAGAGCTGCCTGGTTGTCCAGCTCTGATGGTTTGGACTTATTCCTTGAAAAGCTAAAGAAGCCAATAGTTCTTCCTATGCCAGAAATAATGAATGAACAAGTAAAAGCTTCAGAGATGACCTCTCCAGTGATTTTTCCCAGACTCAACTCTTTCCTATCTCTTATCTTAGAAAATACTCTTTTAGAATACAAAGTTTCATGGTTGACCATGTTGCCATGGCAGAAAATCTGTCTAGTGTGGATTTCTAAGGAACATTCATGTGCCAGAGCTCACAGACAAGGTACAGCCCTGAAGATACTTTGTGCCATAGGAAGGTTTTCCCAACCTTTAGTGGAAGAGGTCATCAGTTTTCCAATTCTATGTAAAGCAGGGCTTCCCTGGTGGTTTAGACAATAAAGAATCTGCCTCTGATACAGGAGGTCTGGGTTTGATCCCTGGGTCAAGAAGATCCCCTGGAGAAGGGAATGGCAACTCACTTCAGTATTCTTTCCTGGAGAGTCCCATAGAGGAACCTGGCAGGCCACAGCCCATGGGGTCCCAAAGAGTTGGACATGACTGACAGACTAACTGGGGAAGGGAATGGCACCCACCCCACTCCAGTACTCTTGCCTGGAAAAATCCCATGGACGGAGGAGCCTGGTAGGCTGCAGTCCACGGGTTCACAAAGAGTCGGACATGACTGAGCCACTTCACTTTCACTTTTCACTTTCATGCATTGGAGAAGGAAATGGCAACCCACTCCAGTGTTCTTGCCTGGAGAATCCCAGGGGCGGTGGAGCCTTGGTGGGCTGCCGTCTATGGGGTCGCGCAGAGTTGGACACGACTGAAGTGACTTAGCAGCAGCAGCAGCAGCAGCAGCAGAGAGACTAACATTTTCACTTTTCTTTAGTGCTAGCAGGAGGGATGTGAAGCCTGAGAAAAATTGTGTGTGTAGTAGTCAGGGAAAAAAATACAACGTTTTTAATGATATAAAACATAGTGTTCTGGGCAATAAAGGTTTGTAGTCAAGCTTCAGCAGAGCACTGAGGTGGCACCTCATGTGTGAAGACCAACCTAACTGTGGACATCTTTATAGACTCTGTGAGGTACTGGTCATGGTCCTAGGGACAGCTTTGAGAGTATTGCCAAGCATGGAATTTACTCTAAGTACTTACAGTCNGGATGAAGCACAGCTGGAATCAAGATTGCCGGGAGAAATATCAATAACCTCAGATATGCAAATGATACCACCCTTATGGCAGAAACTGAAGAACTAAAGAGCCTGTTAATAGAAGTGAAAAGAGGAGAGTGAAAAAGTTGGCTTAAAACTCAACATTCAGAAAACTAAGATGGGGCATCTGGTCCCATCACTTCATGACAAATAGATGGGGAAACAGTGGAAACAGTGACAGACTTTATTTCCGGGGCTCCAAAGTCACTACAGATGGTGACTGCAGCCATGAAATTAAAAGATGCTTGCTCCTTGGAAGAAAAGCTATGGCCAACCTAGACAGCATACTAAAAAGCAGAGACATTACTTTGCCAACAAAGGTCCATCTAGTCAAAGCTATGGTTTTTCCAGTAGTCATGTATGTATGTGAGAGTTGGACTCTAAAGAAAGCTGAGCATCGAAGAACTGATGCTTTTGAACTGTGGTGTTGGAGAAGACTCTTGAGAATCCCTTGGATTGCAAAGAGATCCAACCAGTCCATCCTAAAGATCAGTCCTGAGTGTTCATTGGAAGGACTGATGCTAAAGCTGAAACTCCAACATTTTGGCCACCTGATGTGAAGAACTGGCTCACTGGAAAAGACCCTGATGTTGGGAAAGATTGAAGATGGGAGGAGAAGGGGACAACAGAGGATGAGATGGTTGGATGGCCATCACTGACTCAATGGACATGAGTTTGAGTAAACTCTTGGAGTTGGTGATGGACAGGGAAGCCTGGCGTGCTGCAGTCCATGGGGTTGCAAAGTGTCGGACATAACTGAGCGACTGAACTGACTGACCTTTTGTTTGCAGTCCTCTATAGAGTTCTGGTTCCCTCACTTGCTCCTTTGAGGTTTTTGTTGCTGGCTGTGGTCCTTCTCTTTAACACCATTATGAAACTTCTTTCTGATTTCATTATCCACATAGATGATCTGTCTACTATCTTACTTCTCATTCCCTTGACCTTTTCTTTTATCAGTAAGTCTTACTCTCTACCTTGAACAAGTTACTCCCGGAGCCAAAGGCTAAAATGGCTTAGATCTTTCCATTACCAATATTTATAACTTACCCATTATTTGTGAACAGCCCCTCTGATCAACATTCCCTATTTGCCAGTTTACTCTTAGTTTCCCAACTCCAACAGTCCTTCCACCCACTGAACATCACAATCCATTGACCTGCTTTCCCTTTATTATTTCTTCTTTCTCATGCCTTCACTCTCCAGACCATATATGTTCAATTCCATGGTGTATCATGGAGAAGGAAATGGCAACCCACTCCAGTACTCTTGCCTGGAAAATACCATGGAAGGAGGAGCCTGGTAGGCAACAGTCCATGGGGTCACAAAGAGTCGGACACGACTGACTTCATGGTGTATCATTATAATAACTCTCTTCCATTAATCAATTTTTCTGTGTCTCTCTTGTTTCAACTTGCTAAGTGGAAATACCCCTTAATTATAAGTCCATATTTTTTTTCAGGCACACCTGCACATCTTTATCAGTTGGAGAAACATTCAACTAACCTGTTTGAATCTGTTATAACATTATAGTCGATATTGTACTATATTTCTCCAGTGTATTCATTTCCAGTCCAAATCCAGTGCTTCTCATTATTTTGGTGGATATGAATCACTTGGCTTATTGTTAAAATGCAGGTTCTAGTTTGGTATGGCTGAAAGAGAAGACTGAAATTCTGGTTTCTGATGAGGCTCTCAGGTACTTCTGTTGCTGATTTATGGACCACACAAAAAATAGCAAAACCTGATGCTATTATTTCATTCTATTCTTTCCTGGAACCTCTATTTCCTCCTCCATTCACATTTAACTGTTGTCTTGTTCCTTGTACTGAAAAGTCAGCAGCAACCAGAGATTTCATGGGTCTTAAATGTAATTAAAACATAATTTTGAAAATATGTATTTATTGATACACAAAAATCATTATATGAGTAGACACATAAAAGCCTATTCAAAAAACATTTTCATCTGAACAAGAGGGGATATATGTATAACTGATTCACTTTCCTGTATAGAAGAAACTAAAACATGTAAAGCAAGTATGTGCCAAAAAAATTAATGTTTTCAAAAATAAAATTATTTCTCAAAGTGAAAATAACATTAATAAATATGTATATAATTATTGATTGAGAGAATATTAAAAACACGAGCAAAATAATTATTCTTGGCACTTATCCTTTGTTTAAAAGAGTTTCTTACTTGTGTCCAGTTGGGGTCCCATACTATGCTATTGGCTTTTTTTAATAAAGAAAATATTCTGAAATATGATTTTATTATTTTTAATTTTTGTCATAATGTTTCTAGCAGATATCTTCAAAGTTGTATCTTCAAAGTTGGTTAGTGTGTTTAAAATTGTTCTGTCTCTTCAATTGATTATAAAAATTCAAGTTCTGTAATGAGTTATATTACTATTTTGAATATTTATTTTACTTCTAAAGATGATACAGGAAAAATACAGAAAGAGTTTGGGTCTTTGAGAATACTCTTGAGCCACTGAATTTAAGAACAGCCCCACCACTGATATTACTTCTTACAAAACCAGTCAAGGATATTTTTCTATGATGTGCATAGAAAGGGCTTCACAAATAAAGTTTTTGTGCTCTTTTTCTGTGAAAGTTTTCAAAATTTGTAGTTACATTACTATTTTCTGCTATGTTGACTCTGTTCTTCTGTTTTTCTTATTTTGTATCCTCACTTAATATCACCCATCTTCAACCAGTGCTTTTCATCTGGATTAGCTGTCTTTTTTATATTATTACCTCTAATATCAAAGGCTTTGTCTCTCAAATTTTCTTTTATTTTATTGTAAACATAGACTAAATGACTTCTCTGTCCTTCATTTTCCATATAAGTCCTGTTGGAATCATCTTCTTCAGTCAGAAACTTCAACTTACCTAATTATGTGAGCCCCCCAGCCAAGGATTTGTTGTTCCGCAGTCATTTTTTAATATGAATATATTGGCCAGTGGACAGAGCTGCCTGGTTGTCCAGCTCTGATGGTTTGGACTTATTCCTTGAAAAGCTAAAGAAGCCAATAGTTCTTCCTATGCCAGAAATAATGAATGAACAAGTAAAAGCTTCAGAGATGACCTCTCCAGTGATTTTTCCCAGACTCAACTCTTTCCTATCTCTTATCTTAGAAAATACTCTTTTAGAATACAAAGTTTCATGGTTGACCATGTTGCCATGGCAGAAAATCTGTCTAGTGTGGATTTCTAAGGAACATTCATGTGCCAGAGCTCACAGAGAAGGTATAGCCCTGAAGATACTTTGTGCCATAGGAAGGTTTTCCCAACCTTTAGTGGAAGAGGTCATCAGTTTTCCAATTCTATGTAAAGCAGGGCTTCCCTGGTGGTTTAGACAATAAAGAATCTGCCTCTGATACAGGAGGTCTGGGTTTGATCCCTGGGTCAAGAAGATCCCCTGGAGAAGGGAATGGCAACTCACTTCAGTATTCTTTCCTGGAGAGTCCCATAGAGAAACCTGGCAGGCCACAGCCCATGGGGTCCCAAAGAGTTGGACATGACTGACAGACTAACTGGGGAAGGGAATGGCACCCACCCCACTCCAGTACTCTTGCCTGGAAAAATCCCTTGGACGGAGGAGCCTGGTAGGCTGCAGTCCACGGGTTCACAAAGAGTCGGACATGACTGAGCCACTTCACTTTCACTTTTCACTTTCATGCATTGGAGAAGGAAATGGCAACCCACTCCAGTGTTCTTGCCTGGAGAATCCCAGGGGCGGTGGAGCCTTGGTGGGCTGCCGTCTATGGGGTCGCGCAGAGTTGGACACGACTGAAGTGACTTAGCAGCAGCAGCAGCAGCAGCAGCAGAGAGACTAACATTTTCACTTTTCTTTAGTGCTAGCAGGAGGGATGTGAAGCCTGAGAAAAATTGTGTGTGTAGTAGTCAGGGAAAAAAATACAACGTTTTTAATGATATAAAACATAGTGTTCTGGGCAATAAAGGTTTGTAGTCAAGCTTCAGCAGAGCACTGAGGTGGCACCTCATGTGTGAAGACCAACCTAACTGTGGACATCTTTATAGACTCTGTGAGGTACTGGTCATGGTCCTAGGGACAGCTTTGAGAGTACTGCCAAGCATGGAATTTACTCTAAGTACTTACAGTCCTTCAAAGGGGCCACGAAAATTCTGGTTTCCTATAGTAGTATTCAAATAAACAAACAAGAACCACTTATAGAGAAAATCATGTGAAATGTTTAGGTCAATGTCTTCCCTTTCAGTTAATAGGAGTGCGGATCCTGTTTTGATTTGTGAATGGTTCTAACTCTGTGTTCACAGGTATTCACTGAAGGCAGAAGGATGGAAATTATCCTTTGCCTTAGACCTCAGGGATACTTACTGGGAATTCTTCCTGGAATCTTAAGGCTGCCTCTGTTATTCATTGAGTAGTGTCTCCCCAGTTTGCATGTTGAGGCCCTAATCCCTAAAGTGGATATATGTGGAAATAGGGCCCTTAAGGAGATAATTCAAGTTAGATGAAATGATGCACAGTTATGATTCATACATATGCATTTATGGAAACACATAACTTTGTTTTTTAAATACAGTGTTCATTCATCTGGTTAAATGTTGTTGGTTAAATTATTAAATATAGTAAAGAAAATGTTTCTTTCTGGTACATAGTTTGGATAAGTTTTTTAGCATGGCCCATATAAATAACATACTCTATAGCTAGTACTTGGAATAATATATCACTGATCTGTATAAGAGGTAATCCATCTATAGTGAAGTCGCTCAGTTGTGTCTGACTCTTTGAGACCCCATGGACTGTAGCCTACCAGGCTCCTCCATCCATGGGATTCTCCAGGCAAGAGTACTGGAGTGGGTTGCCATTTCCTTCTCCAGGGGATCTTCCCAACCCAGCAATTGAACCCAGGTTTCCTGTATCGTAGGCAGACGCTTTACCGTCTGAGCCACCAGGGAAGTTCAGTCTATCTATAGCATGAATAAAAGGGCTATGAAATATTGCTTGAAATAAAATTAACCAGCTTGAATGACTTTCCTGGTATCATCACCAACTATATCAAACACAGTCATGATTTTTATTACTTTTAGCATAAAATGTTGAGTCAAATTCAAATTGCAAGTTTGTCAGATCTTAGTTTATCAATTTCAGTTTATGGAACAGAGATTTGAATAGTCACAAAAGATTTTAAAAGTACTTCATATTTTGGAATAATACTTTGGGAGATCGTGAGACATAGCAGAAAAATTCTATGTATAATAAATTTAAAATATAGAAAATTGCTACTAATTTTAGTAGAAAATTAAAAGCATAAGGTCACTGAGTGCATGATGTAATCAGGTTCATGAGTTCATGGAAAAGAAATATTACCTGCTCAAATATATTTTGTGTAATGCTTTCAGAAACACAACTGAGTCTTGTATTTTTTGAAACAAAAGTCACATCAACTTTTATCTTTCACTATGATTTTATTTTTAATGTTGACTTTAATGTTTCTAGAAATACATGGGAACCACAGAGTTAAGAGATGAATAGTTTATAGCCAAAATTTTTTGCTCAAAAGGATAGTTATTGAGGCTAGCAAGAAGTGTTAACATTTATAGTAGTAATGGAACATTTTAGGAGAGCTGCCATTGAGTGTCAGCATATTAGATCAATAATGCACATATTCTGCATTCATTATATATTCTAAACAAGGATTATATTCTACACCTCATCACCTTCAAGATGATTTGCAGAGGCAGGTCTTAGATGGAAATATGAGTGTACCAACACCATTTTCCTACTCTGGATATGTTAGCAAAGAACGTTCTACTACTAAGAGATTGAAACCATTTTGGAAATTTCAGATGAAAGCTTACCAAGGTATAAAATGTCATAACTAATTATGTGGGTGTTGAAGAGGGTGCAAACAACTACCTCTAGCAAACACCTGGACAGTTAATTTTTCAAATAGCAGAAAGTGAAGAGGAAATAAAGAGCCTCTTGATGAGGGTGAAAGAAGAGAATGAAAAAGCTGACTTTAAGCATTAAAAAAACCAAGGTCATGGCATCCAGTCCCATCACTCCATGCAAGCAAAAGGGGAAAAACTAGAAACAGTGACAGATTTTCTTTTCTTGGGCTCTAAAGTCACTGTGGACAGTGACTGCAGCCCTGAAATTAAAAGATGCTTACACCTTGGAAAGAAAGCTATGACAGGCCAAGATAGCATGTTAAAATGCAGAGACATCACTTTGTTGACAAAGGTCCATATAGTCAAAGCTATGGATTTTCTAGTAGTCATGTACTGCTACTGCTGCTAAGTCACTTCAGTCGTGTCTGACTCTGTATGACCCCATAGATGGAAGCCCACGAGGTTTCCTCGTCCCTGGGATTCTCCAGGCAAGAACACTGGAGTGGGTTGCACTGGAGTCATGTACAGATGTGAGAGTTGGACCATAAATAAGGCTGAGTGCCAAAGAACTGATGCTTTTGAACTGTGGTGCTGAAGGAGACTCTTAAGAGTCCCTTGACCAGCAAGGAGATCAAAACAGTCAACCCTAGAGGAAATCAACCCTGAATGTTCATTGAAAGGACTGATGCTGAAGCTGAAGCTCCAGTACTTTGGCCACCTGATGCAAAGAGCTGACTGACTGGAAAAGACTCTGATGCTGGGGAAGACTGAGGACAGGAGAAGGGGATGACAGTGGATGAGATGGTTGGATGGCATCACTGACTCAATGGACATGAGTCTGAGCAAACTCCAGGAGACAGTGAAGGACAGGGAAGCGTAGCATGTTGCGGTCCATGAGTTCACAAAGAGTCAGACACACCTCAGTGACTGAACAATAACAACTATTTGAAGTAATAGTTTTGCTTTGCCCCCAAACTCCTACCCACCATGAGGGGTATTGTTTGGAGAGGAAAGGTGAGCTTTCTCAGTGCTGCTCCCTATATTCAGGATATCACAGGGGGATGTAGCAAAGGGCCAGGGAGAAATTACACTGATATTTTAACTATACTACAGTAGCAGCACAAACAGTTTTGAGAATCAACCTTCCATTGAATCTCTCATACTTCTCTATATTCTGTGAGTAGAGTCACTGACAATTTTTGTTCCAAAGTATCTTTTCAAAGATGTTTACATAAAGCACAGCCTTGTGATCTGGAGATGGTTTCTCCTTCCAGAGAGCAGAGGGAATATTTGCTTGAAAATGAGTACAATGGGCTTCCCTCGTGGTTCAGTGGTAAAGAATCCACCTGCCAATGCAGGAGACAGGGTTCAATCCCTGAGTCAGGAAGATCCCTTTGAGAAGGAAATGGCAACCGACTCCAGTATTCTTGCCTGGGAAATTCCATGGACAGAGGAACCTGGGGGTCTACAGTCCATGGAGTTGCAGAGTCAGACATTAGTTAGCAACTAAACAACAACCATAAGAATGTTTTCTCCTGGGTCAAGGTTTGGACAGATTTTCTAGCAAACTCTTATAAATGAACAGGATTTCCTGAGCTCAAAATTCCTCAGCCATGATGCACAACACTTTGTATACAGCATCCTTCCAGCTCTATGTGCCTATTGTCCCTTTGGGATTTGATGGGCAATTGTAACTGCCATGAAATTGAAGCTCATACTGCCTGCTATGCTTTAAGTAAAGAAGTCTTTTGTTTCTGACCCAGGAGTCTTGTGTCTTCTACCAGCATTTATAAAACTGGAGGCAGATTAATGTGTTAGCATGCAAGTAGCATAAACATCCCAGACCTGCTGCAGTTCTTTACACAGGTCTGAGAGCAACTGAAATATGGTACTAGGTGCGTGCGTACAGGCTAAGTTGCTTCAGTTGTATCCAGCTCTTTGGCACCCTATAGACCGCAGCCCATTAGGCTCCTCTGTTCATGGGATTTTCTAGGCAAGAATTCTGGAGTGGGTTGCCATCCCCTTCTTCAGGGGATCTTCCCAACTCAGGGATCCAACCTGTGTCACTTCGATCTCGGGCACTGGTAGTTGGGTTCTTTATCACTAGCGCCCCCTGGAAAGTACTACAGGGAGTAGCATTAATAAGCAATAGAAACAAATTAAAAAGTCTTTTTTTACTCTGCACATCCCCTCCAATTTGCTATTTCAAGCTACAAAATGAACTTAAATATTTATAAATACAAGATTATTTTAAGGGGCCAAGTATCCTGATATAGTTTTTTTTTTAATTTGGTTGTATTTCCTTCTTTACTTTTAATAGTCTTTCCTTTTGTACTCTTATTTGTTGATAAATCTAGCCTAATTTTACCTAACAGTTTAATTTTTGTTTTGTTTTTGAATTTTTAAGAATCAGATTCTAGTTGTATTGATCTTAAGTTTCCAATCAAGAGTGGGGAAAAGTTTCCAAATAGTAGAAGAGAAATTTTTACAAACAGTAGAAGAGAAAAATGAGGACAAATACTGCATCGTAAATCTAATGGAAGGCAGAAAGGGGAAAATGAAAGTTTAAAAATGTGTGCATAAAAATACATGGAAAATAGCAGATGGAATAAAACAGTCAGATATATCAGTAGTAACAATGTTCACATATTGATAGAAATATTGCTATCAACATTTTCACTAAGTTTTTGCTTTGATCACATAGTGAAGACAAGTTGGTCATGGTGGAGTTTTTTTTTTTTTTNAATGGGCTTCCCTCGTGGTTCAGTGGTAAAGAATCCACCTGCCAATGCAGGAGACAGGGTTCAATCCCTGAGTCAGGAAGATCCCTTTGAGAAGGAAATGGCAACCGACTCCAGTATTCTTGCCTGGGAAATTCCATGGACAGAGGAACCTGGGGGTCTACAGTCCATGGAGTTGCAGAGTCAGACATTAGTTAGCAACTAAACAACAACCATAAGAATGTTTTCTCCTGGGTCAAGGTTTGGACAGATTTTCTAGCAAACTCTTATAAATGAACAGGATTTCCTGAGCTCAAAATTCCTCAGCCATGATGCACAACACTTTGTATACAGCATCCTTCCAGCTCTATGTGCCTATTGTCCCTTTGGGATTTGATGGGCAATTGTAACTGCCATGAAATTGAAGCTCATACTGCCTGCTATGCTTTAAGTAAAGTAGTCTTTTGTTTCTGACCCAGGAGTCTTGTGTCTTCTACCAGCATTTATAAAACTGGAGGCAGATTAACGTGTTAGCATGCAAGTAGCATAAACATCCCAGACCTGCTGCAGTTCTTTACACAGGTCTGAGAGCAACTGAAATATGGTACTAGGTGCGTGCGTACAGGCTAAGTTGCTTCAGTTGTATCCAGCTCTTTGGCACCCTATAGACCGCAGCCCATTAGGCTCCTCTGTTCATGGGATTTTCTAGGCAAGAATTCTGGAGTGGGTTGCCATCCCCTTCTTCAGGGGATCTTCCCAACTCAGGGATCCAACCTGTGTCACTTCGATCTCGGGCACTGGTAGTTGGGTTCTTTATCACTAGCGCCCCCTGGAAAGTACTACAGGGAGTAGCATTAATAAGCAATAGAAACAAATTAAAAAGTCTTTTTTTACTCTGCACATCCCCTCCAATTTGCTATTTCAAGCTACAAAATGAACTTAAATATTTATAAATACAAGATTATTTTAAGGGGCCAAGTATCCTGATATAGTTTTTTTTTTAATTTGGTTGTATTTCCTTCTTTACTTTTAATAGTCTTTCCTTTTGTACTCTTATTTGTTGATAAATCTAGCCTAATTTTACCTAACAGTTTAATTTTTGTTTTGTTTTTGAATTTTTAAGAATCAGATTCTAGTTGTATTGATCTTAAGTTTCCAATCAAGAGTGGGGAAAAGTTTCCAAATAGTAGAAGAGAAATTTTTACAAACAGTAGAAGAGAAAAATGAGGACAAATACTGCATCGTAAATCTAATGGAAGGCAGAAAGGGGAAAATGAAAGTTTAAAAATGTGTGCATAAAAATACATGGAAAATAGCAGATGGAATAAAACAGTCAGATATATCAGTAGTAACAATGTTCACATATTGATAGAAATATTGCTATCAACATTTTCACTAAGTTTTTGCTTTGATCACATAGTGAAGACAAGTTGGTCATGGTGGAGTTTTTTTTTTTTTTAACGAATTTAGGAATTTAAGAGGGAAGAAATTGAAGAGGAGGCAGAACTCCCTTAGCACTTATCGACAGTGTGAAAGAAAAGTTAATTACCCCTGACTTAGTAGAATAAGGGCGGCTGGGACTATCTACCAGACCTTTTTGCATCCTGAATGACATGACATATTAAGCTGAGACAGCGTTAGGATTAGGAATGGTTTAGGATTAGGATTAGGGACAGGTGGCTCAGTGATAAAGAATTTGCCTGCTGATGCAGAAGATGCGGGTTCAATCTCTGGGTGAGGAATGTCCCATGGAGGAAGAAATGGCAACTCAATCCAGTATTCTCACCTGGAAAATCCCATGGACAGAGGAGCTAGAGGACTATAGTCCAAAGGGTCCCGAGGAGTCACACACGACTGAGTAACTGAGCATGCATGCACCCACCCAGAAAGCATGGTGCTATGCACACATGCGGGCACACACGCACACACACTGACATGTACCAGAGACTAGAAATACAGAGCTGACTTAGTTAAGACAGTGAGGGAGCCAGGACAGTAAAGAGTGATGCTGTTTTCTGATACAGAAGAAATAACTGTTAAAGAGGAATCTTGCCCTTCTAAAACTCACTGACCAAGCTTTCCCCTTTTGCTAATCTGTGATAGTATTAATGAATGACACTCAAAACTGTTTTTCCTGTATATACAGCTGTGGATCCCTGGTGATGCCTGGGAAGCAATGATTTCCAGTGAGAAATCCCTGGTACAAAGAGGGCAACTGTACTGGGTTTTTAATGGTCAAGCTGCCCTTTTCAAAAGCCTTACCCCAGAGCATAACTATTTCAGGGACTTCTGGAGGAAACAGCAACTGTGTTTAGTGCTAAACTGGCCCCAGGGAAGCGTCTCATTGCTAACCATTCATCCAAGTAGACACCCTTTGGACTGAATGAGTCATCTTAGGTGAGCTCTTTGCAAATCAGTCTGATGTATTTTCTCATTTGACACCCAGGCTGTCAAACTTCACAATGGTGTCAGACAAGGTGAACAATCTTGTAACCTGTTAATTTGCTTGAAATAATGACAGCAATAATCTGATCAGGTTTGCCAGACTGTCTCCATTTGAAGTGGACAGTGGTTTGTCCTGTTAAGATTGTGACACATTAAGACAAGTGTGTGATTATCATACCCAGTTATGGCACTTGGGTAACTTGACACAGCCCACTGCTGTGAGAGTAACCCACATTTACCACCCTGCGCATCCATTTGCTATGATTGGCATATGTGTATGCTTGAACCTGTCTCCAGGTCCCTTATTTCCTTCTGGAACTATATCAATCACAAATTCCTTTAGCTGCTCTCAAGTGTATTTATCAATATGTTAACCCCTCTCTCAAGATATTCCAATAGGAGTTATTTATAGGCTATAGTGAGAAAGCTACTTGAACTCTCTAAGGAAGACAAAGATGGATATATCAGTGTTGGAGAAGGGCTATATTTAGACTTTTTGATAAAGTAGGACTTGGATTTCTGTTTCTTTCTAGTACTCAAGGTAGTTTTCCTTCTAAATTCTTTACACATATCATGAAGTCCTTCTTGATATCCAAACTTGACTCAAAAGGACAATTTGAGAATATAAAACATTAAAATCATTTCAACTTAGGCAAATCTATTTTAATTGTTCAGATGCAAACTTGCTAAAATATCTGTTGTGTCTATTGGTGACAATTTGGGAAATGCCATTGAACTTTTCATGAAAGTATACTGAGAACAAATAGGTCACTAATTACACAGAAGTTGTCAGGCATTTTTTTTTTCTTCCAGTACAGTCCATTCTTCTGAAATCATATACAAAACGGTTTCAATTTACTCAGGGTTAGGGCTGGGATATTTTGGCTTTGCTTGGACTAAAGCCATCCTAAATAAGCTGTTTTCAGTCTTATCTTTCTTTTTTCTCTTATTTATTTTTTATGAGGAGACAGTGTAGAACAGGTTCGGAACAGGTAAGAGAAAAACATTGGTAAAAGAAAATTAAATCTCATTGTTGTAAGGTAATTTTCAGAAAATCCTTATTAATTATGATCAAATGTTTTCTAAAATTTAGATTTCAAATATCTGGTCCAGATAAATATGATAAAGTATATTGAGCGAATTTGTTGATCATATTTAAAGAGGTTAGGTACATGCTGGTTTTTATGAGGTGTAAAGTAAAAGAATGGATATAAAACCGAAATATGCGAAAACAAAAATATGAAGAGGGATGATCTACAAAGTATAGAGAAGTTGGGTGTTTTGTCACAGCTCAGGAAAGTTCTGGAAGCAATCATTAAAAGGAAAGCAATGACCATGTGTCAAATAAATGAGTCATATACAGTAAATTTTAGTTACATGATAGGTTATGCTTCATGTACTCTTGTATCTATGCTTCTGCCTTTTTGCCCACTCTAGCTCTGGTGCATTCTTCACTCTCCACATTGAATTTGTCTTTCAGCTCATCTACCAAATCTGATCATATGTTTCACTAGCTTCCTATATTTTAGTATTTTATGAATAAATGTTCAAACTCCTTTGTGTTGAATACAAATTCTTCATGATTTGGCCATTTAATGTACCTTCTTGCAACTCCTACCATCCAAGAACCACCTCTGCCATGCATTACTTGTGAAATTTGCATTGATCCTTCGATACCTAGCTTGGTCATCACTCATGTCAACTGCATCAGATTGTCACCTTCTGTTTCTCCACTACAAGGTAGAGCTGGTCACTCCCACCCCTTGTGCAAAAATAGAGTAGGCACATGCCTTTATTAAGAGTCAGTACAATATAAATTGAGGCACACTGTTTAATTTCTATTTCTGATGTCCTTCAGTAGACTGGGGCTTCCCTGGCGGCTCAGAGGTTAAACCGTCTGCCTACAATGCGGGAGATCGGGGTTCGATCCCTGGGTTGGGGAGATGCCCTGGAAGGAAGGTAATGGTAACCCACTCCAGTATTCTTGCCTGGAGAATCCCATGGACAGAGAAGCCTGGTAGGCTACAGTCCAGGGAGTCGTAAAGAGTTGGACAAGACTGAGCAACTTCACTTTCACCTTCAGTAGACTGGGAGCTCTGTAGAGCAGAGACAATGTTATTATCCTATTGTTATCCCAAGAGAACATGTAAAGAAATATTTGTTGTGTTAAGTAATTAGTATTTTAAAATTATAAAGTGGCAATTTATTCTAAATTAATCTACAGGCAAAAAATTCCCTATAAAATTCTGGCATGCATATATTTTAAAAACTGGCAAAACTTTTCAAAAATCTGTATTAAAACATAAAGGATCTAGAATAGACAAAAGATGTGTTAGAAGACAGCAAAATTGGGGGACTCATATTTTTTAGTTTTAAAATGTACTACAGAGCTGCAGTAATCAACATAATGAGGTTCTGAAACAAGTATATAAATAAAAAAATACAGGAGAAAATCTTAGCGACTTTAGACTTGGTGATGAGTTTTTAGATACGACACAGTACAACACATGAAAGAAAAAATTAAGGTAGATTTTAATAACACTTGTTTTAATTGAAGTATAATTGACTTATTATTTTCAGGTGTACAAGAAAGCGATTGATATTTTTATATATTATGGAATTATTACCCTATGAAGATTAGTTACTATCACCATACAAAATTATGACAATATTATTCACTATATTCCCTATGCTGTGCATTATATCCTGTGACTGACTTTATAACTGGAAGTTTGTATTTCTTAATCCTCTCCACCAATTTCACCCACCCTCCTCTCCCTCCCCTCTGGCAATCATCAGTTGCTGTATCTATGAATCTGTTTTGTCACATTCATATGTTTCTTTTGTAATTCAGAATTCATATATAAGTGAAATCATATAGCATTTCTCTTTCTATTTTACTTAGCATAATGGCATATAGATTCATCCAGTTTTTGTAAATGAGAAGATTTAATTATTTTCTGGCTGTGTAATATTCCACTATATATATGTGTGTATGTGTATATATATATATACACAACTTGGATATATATATACATATACATACACCAACACACACCCACACATCTATATTTTTTCCTTCCTCTATCAGTGGACACTTAAGTTACTTCTATATATTTTGGCTACTGTAAATAATGCTGCAATGAATATAGGAGTGCATATATCTTTTTGACTTAGTGCTTTTGTTTTCTTTGGACAAATACCAAGTAGTGGTTGTTGGACCGTATGGCATTTATACTTTTTACTTCTGTGCTATCTCCATACTGTTTTCCACAGTGGCTGTGTCATCTGCAGTCCCACCAACAGTGTATAAGTGTTCCTTTTTCTCCACATCCTCACCAATACTTGTTAACTGTCTTTTTGATAACAACTATTCTCATATCTATGAAGTGATATCTCATTGTGGTTTTTATTTGTATTTCCCTGATGATTTAGTCATGATGAGTACTGTGCTTGTTGGCCATCTTTATGTCATTTTTGGAAAAACAATTATTTTAGGTCTTTCAAACATTTTTTAAAGGGATTGTTTATTTTGATAATGAGTTGTATGAGTTCTTACATAATTTGGATATTAATCCCTTATCAGACACATCATTTGAAAATATCTTTTTCCATTCAGTAGTTTGCCTTTTTATTTCCTTCATTATGAAAAAGCCTATGAAAAGTTGATAAATATAATTTGTCTTCAGGGAAACACAAATAAAAATATAAATAAATACCTTATTAAAATAACAAATACAAAAATCTGCAAGTACCAAAAGCTGGTTAGTATTTACAGCACATGGAACTCTCATTCATTGTGGGTAGGAATGTAAAATGATTGATTCAGTTACTTCTGATTATAGTTCAACTATTGCTGGCAAAGTCAACATGTCTTAACATAGAATTGTGGTCCAACAATTGTGGTGTTAGGTACTTACCTAATGTGTTAAAAAATTTCTGTCATACACAAAAGTCTTCATACTGATGAGTACAGCAGGTTTATTATAATTCCCTCAAATTGTAAGCAATCAAAGTTACCTTCAATGTGTAAGCTGATACACAAGCTATGGTACAGCCATAGAATGGAATATTATTCATCAATAAAAGAAATGCTTTGATCATAAGACATAGAGTATCTGAATACCTAGAGAAACAAGACCTGCATATTTGCTGCCAACAAGACTCACTTCAGATCTAAAGATAAACACATCCTCTGAAAGTGAGGGGATGGAAAAGTGTATTTCACACAAGTGAAAATCAAAAGAAAACCAGAACAACAATTCTTACACCAGAAAAAAATACTTTAAAAATAAAAACCGCTACAAAAGACAAGGACACTATGTAATGATCAAATGATCAATTTAAGAACAAGATGTAACAATTGTAGATATATATGCCCTCAACATAGGATGACATAAATACAAAGGCAATTATTAATGGACATAAAAATAAATATCAACAGTAAACAATAATAGTAAGGGATTTTAATACCTTATATTGGAGAAGGCAATGGTACCCCACTCCAGTACTCTTGACTGGAGGATCCCGTGGATGGAGGAGCCTGGTGGGCCGCAGTCCATGGGGTCGCTAGGAGTCGGAAATGACTGAGCGACTTCACTTTCACTTTTCACTTTCATGCATTGGAGAGGGAAATGGCAACCCACTCCAATATTCTTGCCTGGAGAATCCCAGGGACGGGGGAGCCTGGCGGGCTGCCGTCTGTGGGGTCGCACAGAATCAGATACGACTGACGCGACTTAGCAGCAGCAGCAGTAGCCGCATACCTTATATATGTCAGTGGACAAATTATCCAGACAGAAACTCTAATAAGGAAACACTGGCCTTAAATAAATACCTAGGAGTAAACCTACCTATGGAGGCAGAAGGCCTATGCTCAGAAAACTATAAGATACTGATAAAAGAAATAAAAGATGACACAAACAGATGTTCTTGGATTGGAAGAATCAATATTGTGAAAATGACTGCACTGACCAAAGAAATCTACATATTCAATGCAGTCCCTATCAAATTACTAATAACTGGTAAAATGGATCATTTAGTCCATTTACATTTTTCACACAATTGGAACAAAATTTATAATTTGTGGGAAACACAAAAGACCCCAAATAACCAAAGTAATCTCAAGAATGAAAAACAGAGTTGAAGTAACTGGATTCCCTTACTGTAGACTATACTATAAAGCAATAGCAATCAAAACAGTATGGTACTGGCACAAAAACAGAAATACAGATCAATAGAACAGGACAGAAAGTCCACAGATTAAACCCAGGTACCTACAGTCATCTAATCTATAACAAAGAGTCAAGAATATACAATGGAGACAAGACAATTGCTTTAATAAGTGATGCTGAGAAAACTGAATAGCTACATATAAATGAATGAAATTAGAACCCTAATATCATAAACAAACCCAAAATGGATTAAAGAGCTAAATGTAAGGCCAGATACTATAAAACATAGAAAACATAGGCAGAATACTCTTTGACATAAATCTCAGTAAAAGCTTTTTCAATCCACCTCCTTGAGTAATGAAAATAAATATAAAAATAAACAAATGGGACCTAATTTAACTTAAAACCTTTTTCACAGCAAAAGAAACCATAATCAAAACAAAAAGACAACTCAGATTGGGAAAAAAAATTATTTGCAAACAAAGCGTGTGACATGGCATTAATCTCTAAAATAGACAAACAGCTCATGCAATTCAATATTAAAGAAAAAAAAATTACAGCCCAATCAAAAAAACCAGGTGGATGATCTGAATAGACATTTCACTCAAGAAGACATACAGATGGCCAAAAACACATAAAAATATGCTCAACATCACTAATTATTAGAGAAACGCAAACTAAAGCTACAATGAGGTATCACCTTAAATCAGTCAGAATGGCCATGATGAAAAAAAAATTTTTTTTTATACTTTATTCTATTTTACAGTACTGTATTGGTTTTGCCATACATCGACATGAATCAGCCACAGGTGTACATGAAAAATTTATAAACAATAAATGCGAGAGAGGGTGTGAATAAAAGGGAGCCCTCCTGCACTGTTGTTGGGAATTTAAACAGGTACAGGCACTATACAGAACAGTATGGAAGTTCCTTAAAAAACTAAAATCAGAGCTACCATATGATCCAGCAATCACTCTCCTGGGCTATATCTGGAGAAAGCCATAATTGGAAAAGATATATGCATTCCAATGTTCACTGCACTACTATTTACAATAGCCAGAACCTGGAAGTAATCAAAATGTCCATACATTATCATAAAGTGCCAGGCTGGGCTCCCTGTGTTGTATAGCAGTTTCCCACTAGCCAGTTGCATGTTTCTCATTGGAGAAGAAAATGGCAACCCACTCCAGTGTTCTTGCTTAGAGAATCCCAGGGAAGGGGGAGCCTGGTGGGCTGCTTTCTATCTATGGGGTCACATAGAGTCGGACATGACTGAAGTGACTTAGCAGCAGCAGCAGCAGCATAGTAGTAGTACTAATGATCCTATTTTCAGGGAAGTAATGGAGATGCAGATGTAGAGAATGGACTTGTGGACACAGCAGGGGAAGGAGATGGTAGGACAAATTGAGAAAGTAGCATTGACATATAAGATAGCTAGCTAGTGGGAAACTGCTATACAACACAGGGAGCCCAGCCTGGCACTTTATGATAACCTAGAGTAGTGGGATAGGAGAAGGGTAGGAGGCTTTTGAGGGAGGGGATATATATATATAATTTCAGATATGCAGATGACACCATCCTTATGGCAGAAAGTGAAGAGGAGCTAAAAGGCCTCTTGATGAAAGTGAAAGAGGAGAGCGAAAAAGTTGGCTTAAAGCTCAACATTCAGAAAATGAAGATCATGGCATCCGGTCTCGTCACTTCATGGGAAATAGATGGGGAAACAGTGGAAACAGTGTCAGACTTTATTTTTGGGGGCTCCAAAATCACTGCAGATGGTGACTGCAGCCATGAAATTAGAAGACGCTTACTCCTTGGAAGAAAAGTTATGACCAACCTAGAGAGTATATTCAAAAGCAGAGACGTTACTTTGTCAACTAAGGTCCATCTAGTCAAGGCTATGGTTTTTTCCTGTGGTCATGTATGGATGTGAGAGTTGGACTGTGAAGAAGGCTGAGAGCTGAAGAATTGATGTGTTTGAACTGTGGGGTTGGAGAAGACTCTTGAGAGTCCCTTGGACTGCAAGGAGATCCAACCAGTCCATTCAGAAGGACATCAACCCTGAGATTTCTTTGGAAGGTATGATGCTAAAGCTGAAACTCCAGTACTTTGGCCACCTCATGTGAAGAGTTGACTCATTGGAAAAGACTCTAATGCTGGGAGGTATTGGGGACAGGAGGAGAAGGGGATGACAGAGGATGAGATGGCTGGATGGCATCACGGACTCGATGGACGTGAGTCTGAGTGAACTCCGGGAGATGGTGATGAACAGGGAGGCCTGGCATGCTGCAATTCATGGGGTCACAAAGAGTCGGACTCAACTGAGTGACTGAACTGAATTGAACTGATATACACACATATATGTTGCTGCTTCTAAATCACTTTAGTCATGTCCGACTCTGTGCGACCCCATAAATGGCAGCCCACCAGGCTCCCCCGTCCCAGGGATTTTCCAGGCAAGAACACTGGAGTGAGTTGCCATTTCCTTCTCCAATGCATGAAAGTGAAAGGTGAAAGTGAAGTCACTCAGTTGTGTCTGACTCCTAGCGACCCCATGGGCTGTAGCCTACCAGGCTCCTTCATCCATGGGATTTGCCAGGCAAGAGTACTGGAGTGGGTTGCCATTGCCTTCTGCGATATACATATTACACACATATATATAATTATGGCCAGTTCTCATTGTTATGTAGCAGAAACCAATACAACACTGAAAACAATTACCCTCCAATTAAAACATAAATTAAAAAACCCATATGATCATCTCAACCGACACAGAAAAAACTTCTGTCAAATGTCACCTTACTATACTATAAAGTATTTAATTTGGTAGTATCCTTTTTGAGATGCAATGCACATAATCTCTTAAACTGTTCAGTATTTTTTAGCATATTCACAAAGTTTGTAATCATTATCACGATCATTTACGGGACACATTCATCATCTTGAAACATAAACCTCATATACTTTAACTATCCCCTCTCTGCTAATCACCCATACCAGCAGTCCTAGGCAACCACTGTTCTGCTTTCTGTTTCCATAGATTAGCCTATTATTACTCTCTGTTGGATTTAACTTGCTAATATTGTTTTGAGCACTTCTGCATCTGTATTCATAATAGATAAGTATTGTGCAGTGTTATTTTTTATCATATCTTCATCTGTTTTGATATCTGGGCAATACTGGTCTTATCAAAAGAATATTGGCCATATAAAATTAATTTTTCAAATGTTTGGCAAACATTCAACTGTGAGACCATATCAGCTTGGACTTTTTGTTGGTGGTGGTGCAAGTTTTTCGTTCCTAATTAAAACTTTTCACTTATTATATGACTATTCAGATTTTTTTTTTCTGAATTCAGCTTTGTTAGTTTTTTGTTTTTCCAGGAATTTGTACATTTATCCTAAGTTTTTTATTTTCATACAGTTTTCATTGTCCCTTTAATTTTAGTAGAGTCAAAAGGAGTATCTGTTCTTTTCTCTTTCTTTGCATTGAATCTTTGCTTATTTTCTCTGTCAACATAATGAAATCTTTGCCATTTTGTTGATCTCTTCAAATGACCATTTTTGGTTTTATTGATTTTTATACTATTTTTCTATTTCATTAATTTCTGCTATAATCTTTTTATTTTCTTTTGGACATAGGCTTTACTTTTTAAAAATAATTTTTTAAGTTGAAGGGTTATTGATCTCTTAATATAGACCTTTCTAGCTATAAAAATTCCTTAAGCATTATTTTTACTGAAATTCATAAGTTTTGGCATGTTGTGTCTTTAATTTCATTAAAAGTAATTTATAGTTTCTCATTTCTTTTTTGGCATGTTATTTAGGAATATGCTATTTTAATTTTCACATATTTATGAGTTTCCTCCATTTCTTTCTATTACTGACTTAAATTTTATTCCACTTTGATTATAAGATCATAAACCTTTATTTTTTTTAACTAAATACATATTAATAGAAAAAAAATACAAAAAATTTTCTTCAGGAAACAGAAATATTTAATCCTTTTCCAACAAATCAGAAGTTGCTTCATCCTCAGAGTGCAGTTTCTGATGCGTGTGTTTACACTTAAGATATGTTTCACAGACTGTTCATTAAACTGCTATTGCAAAGCAGGAGGTAGAAGGGACCATCTCAGGAGAAAAAGACGTTGGAAAAGCCACACCTCAGAATTATCTGGAAATTGAATACTTTCCATGTTACCACTTTTCACTTCCAATTATTTTCATTTATTTACCACAATCTGCCCTTTCAGGGAATAGAACTGTTAATAGTGGTGCAATCCCCCAAATAATCTGTCTTTCCCACCATGCATGCAAGAGCCCAAAACTTTCTCCATGAAGTCCACACATCCATTTCTAGAAACATCAGCTGGAATGATCTCGGTCTGTCACCCAGAAATTTCTTTCTCCCATTAGACTGAGCAACCAAGTTCTCTGAATCCCCTGAACCTCAAAATTCCAGGTATCACAGCCAGTGCCAGGAGAAAAACCTGAAAGATGAGAGCAGAGAAGGTTCTCTGCCAGTGCTAGGTTTCCTCTTCTCAACAATAAAAAATCCTAGTTCTCTGCAATCACAGAAAAGGAAAGACATTTGCCAGCATGACCTGCCCCATTTCCTAATTCCAACCCCTGCATTCTTACCTGCAGCATTGCTCCTACGGAGGGTACCCAGCAAACATCCTCCTGCCAAGTGCAGCCCCAGTGAAGCAAGGTCGCCTTGGTGCCAGAGACTGGAAAGAGTCACAGGAGGACACAGCAGTATCTCTGTGATTCCAGATTTCATGTTCATTCTCATCACCACCCTTCCTCCCCCTGTCCTTCCACACTGGAGAAGGACTGAGAAGAGGGTGGTGGGCTTGGGACATCTGTGGGTCTTTCACAATCAGGCAGTGAGTAATTCCATTCATCTGTCCTAAGACTTGCGGTCTTGTGCTCTTTGCACGCACCAGCCCATTACATCAAATATACAAATCAAGGGTCCTCATTTTCTTGTGTGACTCTGGTTACCAGCAGGAGGTTGCAGACCATTAACTGCACGCTCAGCACATTGCTCATCTGGTGGGTGCAGACGCCCAGGAGCTCTCTGGATGAGCCGTCTGCGGGCGTCTGGCTGTGCGTGCCCTTCATGTCCCAGACACGCACTGAGTTGTCCATGGATGCTGACGCGATCAGGCTGCGGTCGGGCTGAAGGTGAGGCTAGTGATGTCCGTGTGGCCCTGCAGCTCTTTGTAGAGGGTCCCAGACGCCAGGTTCCACAGCTTCAGCCGCTGGTCCTCACCTGCAGACACCAGGTACTTTGGAGGAAAAGGCCAAGGAGTGCACGGGGCTGCGGTGGCCGGTGAAGAGCCTCACCAAGTTCCCCTGCTGCGTGCTCCACAGCCATACCGTCTTGTCGGTCGAGCCCGTGGTTAAGTACTTTGAATTGGGGTGGAACTTAACGCAGTCCACATCCGCCACGTGCCTGGCGTAGATTCGCAGTGGGTACGTCCGATCAAATGACCAGAGGCGGGCCGTGCGGTCGTGGCACCCGCTGGCAAAGTACAGGCTGTGCGGGCTGATGTCCAGGTCCCACACGGGGCAGGCATGGCCCTGGTACTGCACAGTGTTGGGGAAGCTGCCCAGGTCCCAATACCTAATGGATGTGTCTTCAGAGCAGGAGAGCAGCGCAGAACTGTCCAGAAGGAACCTGGTGCCGTACACCGGCCCACAGTGTCCCCAAAGGACTTTCATCTCCAGAGCTGAGCTGTTGTCATCCTCCTCCGGGACATCACGAGCCAAGTGGATGTGAGACGCATCAACCTGAGGCAGTTCGGATTTTAACTTACTGGAACGCAGACTCCACAGTTTTATACAGGAGTTGTCGAAGCCCGCAGCAAGCAGCCCGCTGTCCGGGGAGACCTCCGCTGTGTTCAGCAGCTGCTTCTGTTGTAGAAGGCGTAGAAGCAGATCGTGGTGAGGGACAGGGGGCCGTCCCGGATGCGCTTGATGCTCTCTCGCAGGGGCTCCAGCAACTCCTCGTTCTGCAGGGCAGGTTTTGGCATGTCAGTGGGCTCTAGGCCGGGGCCCTCGCTGCGGGAGGAGCCACCACTGGCGTGGAGCTGGTAGTCCATCCTCTTAGCGAGCCGCAAACCGGGTACGATGTGCCAGGCGAGGACTCTGCCCAGCGCAGTGCCGTCCCTCTGGAGGCAGCGGCGAAAGGAATAGTAGCTTGTCTTCTGACGGTTGACTGACCACGTACTTGTTGTCCAGGAAGCCCCGCAGCCGGAAGTTACACGTAAACAGGATATCCTGTCTGGTCCGCGTGGTCCGCAGCTGCACAGTGACGTCATGGGCACTGGCCTCCTCACTTCATGGCTCTGCCGTGAGTCAGGGCGGGTGAGAAAATTTCACAGCCTTCCTACTGTACTTCATATTGCTGGGGCTCTCCCTCGCAAGAGGCTGCAGACGCTGTGAAGGCACAACCAGATTCTGATTGGGCTGCGAAGCTGGCTGCCATCTCCTGGGCTTTCAGCAACCGGTGCAGGCCTTGCTTCAGCCACATCCTAGTCCTGCCGACGTTTGAGGTAACAAGACGCGGCCGTCTGGATCTGCTCCGTGAGCACTTGTGTCATGATGAACATCCCAGTTGGCTCCTGCTTCCCCCACTGCTGCTGCCGCTGCCGGGGTTTCCCAATGCCCCGTGCCCCTCAGCCTCCGCAGGGTCTCCGGGGCAGCTGAGAGATGACTGACTGAGGTGACTAGCTGACTCAGGGCCACCTCGGGCTGAGCCAGGCCCTCATAAACATGTATAGTCTTTCAGTTCTGTTAAATATGTTGAATTTTGTTCTATGGCCTATCCTGGAGAATTCTATTTGTGCCCTTGAGAAGAGTATATATTTTACTGTTTTAAGTGTTCTATAGAGCTCTGTTAGGTCAATTTAGTTTACAATGCATTCAAGCCTTCTATCTCCTATTTATCTTCTTACTATGATGTTTTTCTATATCTTTGCATTTATCCTACTTAGAGTCCTTTAAGCTTCATGGATGTGTGGATTAATTTTTTTCATCAGGTTTAGACATTTTAATTATTATTTCTTTAAATTTTTTTNATAAACCTCATATACTTTAACTATCCCCTCTCTGCTAATCACCCATACCAGCAGTCCTAGGCAACCACTGTTCTGCTTTCTGTTTCCATAGATTAGCCTATTATTACTCTCTGTTGGATTTAACTTGCTAATATTGTTTTGAGCACTTCTGCATCTGTATTCATAATAGATAAGTATTGTGCAGTGTTATTTTTTATCATATCTTCATCTGTTTTGATATCTGGGCAATACTGGTCTTATCAAAAGAATATTGGCCATATAAAATTAATTTTTCAAATGTTTGGCAAACATTCAACTGTGAGACCATATCAGCTTGGACTTTTTGTTGGTGGTGGTGCAAGTTTTTCGTTCCTAATTAAAACTTTTCACTTATTATATGACTATTCAGATTTTTTTTTTCTGAATTCAGCTTTGTTAGTTTTTTGTTTTTCCAGGAATTTGTACATTTATCCTAAGTTTTTTATTTTCATACAGTTTTCATTGTCCCTTTAATTTTAGTAGAGTCAAAAGGAGTATCTGTTCTTTTCTCTTTCTTTGCATTGAATCTTTGCTTATTTTCTCTGTCAACATAATGAAATCTTTGCCATTTTGTTGATCTCTTCAAATGACCATTTTTGGTTTTATTGATTTTTATACTATTTTTCTATTTTCTATTTCATTAATTTCTGCTATAATCTTTTTATTTTCTTTTGGACATAGGCTTTACTTTTTAAAAATAATTTTTTAAGTTGGAGGGTTACTGATCTCTTAATATAGACCTTTCTAGCTATAAAAATTCCTTAAGCATTATTTTTACTGAAATTCATAAGTTTTGGCATGTTGTGTCTTTAATTTCATTAAAAGTAATTTATAGTTTCTCATTTCTTTTTTGGCATGTTATTTAGGAATATGCTATTTTAATTTTCACATATTTATGAGTTTCCTCCATTTCTTTCTATTACTGACTTAAATTTTATTCCACTTTGATTATAAGATCATAAACCTTTATTTTTTTTAACTAAATACATATTAATAGAAAAAAAATACAAAAAATTTTCTTCAGGAAACAGAAATATTTAATCCTTTTCCAACAAATCAGAAGTTGCTTCATCCTCAGAGTGCAGTTTCTGATGCGTGTGTTTACACTTAAGATATGTTTCACAGACTGTTCATTAAACTGCTATTGCAAAGCAGGAGGTAGAAGGGACTATCTCAGGAGAAAAAGACGTTGGAAAAGCCACACCTCAGAATTATCTGGAAATTGAACACTTTCTATGTTACCACTTTTCACTTCCAATTATTTTCATTTATTTACCACAATCTGCCCTTTCAGGGAATAGAACTGTTAATAGTGGTGCAATCCCCCAAATAATCTGTCTTTCCCACCATGCATGCAAGAGCCCAAAACTTTCTCCATGAAGTCCACACATCCATTTCTAGAAACATCAGCTGGAATGATCTCGGTCTGTCACCCAGAAATTTCTTTCTCCCATTAGACTGAGCAACCAAGTTCTCTGAATCCCCTGAACCTCAAAATTCCAGGTATCACAGCCAGTGCCAGGAGAAAAACCTGAAAGATGAGAGCAGAGAAGTTTCTCTGCCAGTGCTAGGTTTCCTCTTCTCAACAATAAAAATCCTAGTTCTCTGCAATCACAGAAAAGGAAAGACATTTGCCAGCATGACCTGCCCCATTTCCTAATTCCAACCCCTGCATTCTTACCTGCAGCATTGCTTCTATGGAGGGTGCCCAGCAAACATCCTCCTGCCAAGTGCAGCCCCAGTGAAGCAAGGTCGCCTTGGTGCCAGAGACTGGAAAGAGCCACAGGAGGACACAGCAGTATCTCTGTGATTCCAGATTTCATGTTCATTCCCATCACCACCCTTCCTCCCCCTGTCCTTCCACACTGGAGAAGGACTGAGAAGAGGGTGGTGGGCTTGGGACATCTGTAGGTCTTTCACAATCAGGCAGTGAGTGATTCCATTCATCTGTCCTAAGACTTGCGGTGTTGTGCTCTTTGCACGCACCAGCCCATTACATCAAATATACAAATCAAGGGTCCTCATTTTCTTGTGTGACTCTGGTCACCAGCAGGAGGTTGCAGACCATTAACTGCACGCTGAGCACATTGCTCATCTGGTGGGTGCAGATGCCCAGGAGCTCTCTGGATGAGCCGTCTGCGGGCGTCTGGCTGTGCGTGCCCTTCATGTCCCAGACACGCATTGAGTTGTCCATGGATGCTGACGCGATCAGGCTGCGGTCGGGCTGAAGGTGAGGCTACTGATGTCCATGTGGCCCTGCAGCTCTTTGTAGAGGGTCCCAGACGCCAGGTCCCACAGCTTCAGCCGCTGGTCCTCACCTGCAGACACCAGATACTTTGGAGGAAAAGGCCAAGGAGTGCACGGGGCTGCGGTGGCCGGTGAAGAGCCTCACCAAGTTCCCCTGCTGGGTGCTCCACAGCCATAACGTCTTGTCGGTCGAGCCCGTGGCTAAGTACTTTGAATTGGGGTGGAACTTAACGCAGTCCACATCCGCCACGTGCCTGGCGTAGATTCACAATGGGTACGTCCGATCAAATGACCAGAGGCGGGCCATGCTGTCGTGGCACCCGCTGGCAAAGTGCAGGCTGTGCGGGCTGATGTCCAGGTCCCACACGGGGCAGGCGTGGCCCTGGTACTGCACAGTGTTGGTGAAGCTGCCCAGGTCCCAATACCTAATGGATGTGTTTTCAGAGCAGGAGAGCAGCGCAGAACTGTCCAGAAGGAACGTGGTGCCGTACACCGGCCCACAGTGTCCCCAGAGGACTTTCATCTCCAGAGCTGAGCTGTCGTCATCCTCCTCCGGGACATCACGAGCCAAGTGGATGTGAGACGCATCGACCTGAGGCAGTTCGGATTTTAACTTATTGGAACGCGGACTCCACAGTTTTAAACAGGAGTTGTCGAAGCCCGCGGCAAGCAGCCCGCTGTCCGGGCAGACCTCCGCTGTGTTCAGCAGCTGCTTCGTGTTGTAGAAAGCGTAGAAGCAGATCGTGGTGAGAGACAGGGGGCCGTCCCGGATGCGCTTGATGCTCTCCCGCAGGGCCTCCAGCACCTCCTCGTTCTGCAGGGCAGGTTTTGGCATGTCAGTGGGCTCTAGGCCGGGGCCCTCGCTGCGGGAGGAGCCACCACTGGCGTGGAGCTGGTAGTCCATCCTCTTAGCGAGCCGCAAACCGGGTACGATGTGCCAGGCGAGGACTCTGCCCAGCGCAGTGCCGTCCCTCTGGAGGCAGCGGCGAAAGGAATAGTAGCTTGTCTTCCGACGGTTGACTGACCACGTACTTGTTGTCCAGGAAGCCCCGCAGCCGGAAGTTACACGTAAACAGGATATCCTGTCTGGTCCGCGTGGTCCGCAGCTGCACAGTGACGTCATGGGCACTGGCCTCCTCACTTCATGGCTCTGCCGTGAGTCAGGGCGGGTGAGAAAATTTCACAGCCTTCCTATTGTACTTCATATTGCTGGGGCTCTCCCTCGCAAGAGGCTGCAGACGCTGTGAAGGCACAACCAGATTCTGATTGGGCTGCGAGGCTGGCTGCCATCTCCTGGGCTTTCAGCAACCAGGCCTTGCTTCAGCCACATCCTAGTCCTGCCGACGTTTGAGGTAACAAGACGCGGCCGTCTGGATCTGCTCCGTGAGCACTTGTGTCATGATGAACATCCCAGTTGGCTCCTGCTTCCCCCACTGCTGCTGCCGCTGCCGGGGTTTCACAATGCCCCGTGCCCCTCAGCCTCCGCAGGGTCTCCGGGGCAGCTGAGAGATGACACTGAGGTGACTAGCTGACTCAGGGCCACCTCGGGCTGAGCCAGGCCCTCATAAACATGTATAGTCTTTCAGTTCTGTTAAATATGTTGAATTTTGTTCTGTGGCCTATCCTGGAGAATTCTATTTGTGCCCTTGAGAAGAGTATATATTTTACTGTTTTAAGTGTTCTATAGAGCTCTGTTAGGTCAATTTAGTTTACAATGCATTCAAGCCTTCTATCTCCTATTTATCTTCTTACTATGATGTTTTTCTATATCTTTGCATTTATCCTACTTAGAGTCCTTTAAGCTTCATGGATGTGTGGATTAATTTTTTTCATCAGGTTTAGACATTTCAATTATTATTTCTTTAAATTTTTTTTCCCTCTTTTTCTCTTTGTTCTCTTTTGTTACATACAGTCTTTGTTTTAAAGAAAGTCTGTTTTGTTTGATATGAGTATTGCTACCCCAACTTTCCATTTCCATGGAATGTATTTTTCCATACCATCATTTTCACAATTTTTATTTATGTCTTTAAATCGTTGAGTCATGTGTAGGCAGCATTTAGATAGGTCTTCTTTTTCTGTCCATTCAGCTACCCTGTGTCTTTTGATTGGAGCATTTGGTCTATTTACATTTAAATAAATCTGGTCCCTCTAGTCAAGGCTGTGGTTTTTCCAGTGATCATGTATGGATGTGAGAGTTGGACTATGAAGAAAGCTGAGCGCTGAATAATTAATGCTTTTGAACTGTGGTGTTGGAGAAGACTCTTGAGACTCCCTTGGACTGCAAGGAGATCCAACCAGTCCATTCTAAAGGAGATCAGCCCTGGGTGTTCTTTGGAAGGAATGATGCTAAAGCTGAAACTCCAATACTTTGGCCACCTCATGTGAAGAGTTGACTCATTGGAAAAGACTCTGATGCTGGGAGGGATTGGGGGCAGGAAGAGAAGGGGACACCAGAGGATGAGATGGCTGGATGGCATCACTGACTCGAAGGAGCTGAGTTTGAGTGAACTCTGGTGGTGATGGACAGGGAGGCCTGGCATGCTGTAATTCATGGGGTCACAAAGAGTCAGACACGACTGAGTGACTGAACTGAGCTGAACTGTACTTAGGTTGTTACATTGTTAATTGTTTTGCATGTATTGGTGAGCCTACTGATTTTCCACATTTTTCTGCATCTTTTTTTCTTCAATTTTTTTTCTATTACTCAGATTTCATAAGCTCTGTTGATTTATTTTCAAGTTCACTAATTCTTTCATCTGCCAATTCAAATCTGCTAGTAGATCCCTCTAAGGAATGTTTCTTCTAGTTGTATTTTTCAGCTCCAAGTTGCTATCATTTTTACATTATTTCCGTGCTGTACTGTGCTTAGTCTCTTGGCCGTGCCCTCCTCTTTTCGACCTCATGGACTGTAGCCCACCACGTCTATCCACGGGGACTCTCCAGGCAAAAATACCGAACTGGGTTGCCATGCCCTCCTCCGGAGGATCTTACCAACCCAGGGGTTGGACCCAGGTTTCCTGCATTGCATACAGATTCTTTTACTGTCTGAGCCACCCAGGAAGCCCAAGATACTGGAATGGGTAGCCTCTTCCTTCTCCGGGGCATCTTCCCAACCCAGGAATTGGAACATGGTCTCCTGCATTACAGGTGGATTCTTTACCTGCCGAGCTACTAGGGAAGCCCACATTTTTTCTATTTCTGTATTAATATTTTTGTTTGCTGGAATATTGTCATCACATGTTTTTTACTTCTTTTAGCATCACTCTCTTTAGTTTGTGAGATATATTTATAATGGCCATAATGAAGTTTTTGTCTGTTACAGCTCACATCTGGTTAATATCACAGAGTATATTTTTCCATTGTTTAGTTGCTTTTTTCTGGAACTTCCTATTTATTTGCATGATATACCTATAACTACATCTGTACCTATCTATATACATCTTATATTGATAAAATTGCTGTGGTGTAACACGGACACAGTTTCTACATTTTTNCAGCTCACATCTGGTTAATATCACAGAGTATATTTTTCCATTGTTTAGTTGCTTTTTTCTGGAACTTCCTATTTATTTGCATGATATACCTATAACTACATCTGTACCTATCTATATACATCTTATATTGATAAAATTGCTGTGGTGTAACACGGACACAGTTTCTACATTTTTTAATATCCAGTCCCCCGATATATATATCAAATGTGTGTGTGTATATATATATATGTATAATATATATATGTTCAGTTCAGTCACTCAGTCGTGTCCGACTCTTTGTGACCCCAAGTATCACAGCACGCCAGGCCTCCTTGTCCATCACCAACTCTAAGAGTTCACCCAAACTCATGTGCATTGAGTCAGTGATGCCATCCAGTCATCTCATCCTCTGGTGTCCCCTTCTCTTCCTGCCCCAAATCCCTCCTAGCATCAGAGTCTTTTCCAATGAGTCAACACTTCGCATGAAGTGTATACACAGGCTTCCCAGGTGGTACTAGTGGTAATGAATCCTCCTGCCAATGCAGGAGACATCAGTTCAGTTCAATTTAGTCACTCAGTCATGTCCGACTCTTCGTGACCTCATGAATCACAGCACGCAAGGCCTCCCTGTCCATCACCAACTCCCAGAGTTCACTCAGACCCACGTCCATCAAGTCAGTGATGCCTTCCAGCCATCTCATCCTCAGTTGTCCCCTTCTCCTCCTGCCCCCAATCCCTCCCAGCATCAAAGTCTTTTCCAATGAGTTAACTCTTCACACGTGGTGGCCAAAGTATTGGAGTTTCAGCTTTAGCATCATTCCTTCCAAAGAAATCCCAGGGCTGATTTCCTTCAGAATGGANTTGAGCATTACTTTACTAGCGTGTGAGATGAGTGCAATTGTGCGGTAGTTTGAGCCGCCTTTGGCATTGCCTTTCTTTGGGATTGGAATGAAAACTGACTTTTTCCAGTCCTGCGGCCACTGCTGAGTTTTCCAAATTTGCTGGCATATTGAGTGCAGCACTTTAACAGCATCATCTTTCAGGATATGAAACAGCTCTACTGGAATTCCATCACCTCCACTAGCTTTGTTTGTAGTGATTCTTTCTAAGGCCCACTTGACTTCACATTTCAGGATATCTGGTTCTAGATGAGTGATCACACCATCGTGATTATCTGGGTCATGAAGATCTTTTCTGTACCATTCTTATGTGTATTCTTGCCACCTCTTCTTAATATTTTCTGTTTCTGTTAGGTCCATACCATTTCTGTCCTTTATCGAGCCCATCTTTGCATGAAATGTTCCCTTGGTAGCTCTATTTTTCTTGAAGAGATCTCTAGTCTTTCCCATTCTGTTCTTTTCCTCTTTCTTTGCTTTGATCGCTGAGGAAAGCTTTCTTATCTCTCCTGCTATTCTTTGAAACTCTGCATTCAGATGCTTATATCTTTCCTTTTCTCCTTTGTTTTTCGCCTGTCTTCTTTTCACAGCTATTTGTAAGGCCTCCTCAGACAGCCATTTTGCTTTTTTGCATTTCTTTTCCATGGGATTGGTCTTGATCCCTGTCTCCTGTACAATGTCATGAACCTCATTCCATAGTTCATCAGGCGCTCTATCTATCAGATCTAGGCGCTTAAGTCTATTTCTCACTTCCACTGTATAATCATGAGGGATTTGATTTAGGTCATACCGGAATGGTCTAGTGGTTTTCTCTACTTTCTTCAATTTAAATCTGCATTTGGTAATAAGGAGTTCATGATCTGAGCCACAGTCAGTGCCCGGTCTTGTTTTTGTTGACTGTATATAGCTGCTCCATCTTTGGCTGCATAGAATATAATCAATTTGATACCGGTGTTGACCATCTGGTGATATCCATGTCTAAAGTCTTCTCTTGTGTTGTTGGAAGAGGGTGTTTGCTATGACCAGTGCATTTTCTTGGCAAAACTCTATTAGTCATTGCCCTGCTTCATTCTGCATTCCAAGGCCAAATTTGCCTGTTACTCCACAAGTATTTCTTGACTTTCTACTTTTGCATTCCAGTCCCCTATAATGAAAAGGACAGCTTAAGAGTTGCGAATTCGATCTCTGGGTCAGGAAGATCCCCTGGAGAAGGGCATGGCAACCCTCTCCATTATTTTTGCCTGGAGAATCTCATGGACAGAGCAGCCTGGTAGGCTGCAGTCCATGGGGTCACAGAGTTGGACACACTGATTGAAGTGACTTAACACATATATATTTATAAATGTGTGTGTGTGTGTGTGTGTGTGTGTGTGTGTGTATGCGTGTGTACATTTGATATGTATTTTTGGGGAAGTAGATATTAAAAAAGGTAGCAATTGTGTGAATGTTCTACTATAGAAATTTTATTAACTTATATTTAATATTGTAGAAACTATGGATGTTCCCCTTTCCCCTCTTTGGGACTTGTTTTTGCTATTGGTTCCTTACTTTGTTTACTGACTAGCAAGATTATTTTAGCAAAGTGTATTTCACCCCCATAATGTGAGCCACTGTCATTGCCACATGAATGTGAAGTCTTCATGAGCACTGTCATCCTGGAATGATGATTTTTGCTTGTTTGTTGTAATAATACCTAGCTCTTAAGCTCCACTAATTTCTGGCTTATTTCTCCATCATCAAAAATGACCTGAGGCATAAATTTCCTACAGGATGATTCAGTGAAATTCAGGCTTCTTTACAAGGACAGTTTTCAGGGTCTTCATTTGAAATTGTTTTGGTCTCTTTCCCTGATTTTTTTATTTTTTCTGGAAACTTAGTCAGATAATAGTACACCTTATATTTCTAAGCAATCTACTAATTTCTTTTTAATTACTTTTCATCATACTTTCATTGTTTTGAAAATTCCCTTGTGTTCAATTCCCCACACTCTGTTTCAATTAAGTCAGTTGCTTGGGAAGAGATTCAGAGCTTTCTGTTTTATGGACTGCATTTACCCTGAGGCAAAATATCTGAGTTAGGGCTCTGAAGTTGGGGGTGGGGACAAGGATATATTTCTCTCTGAGAGTTACTCAGTATAAAGTAGGCATTCAACTGGGGATGAAAGATGTAGATCAGGTTATAACCTCTGGTTTCTCTACTTGCTTCTTAAATGCAGGACAAGCAAACTGAAGTATGGGTGATCTGGGCCCCAGTGGGCTGCCGTCTATGGGGTCACACAGAGTTGGACACGACTGAAGCGACTTAGCAGCAGCAGCAACAGCAGCAGCAGTCTTCACTTAAAATAGAGCTACCATCCCACAAGGAGAGATTGGACTTAAGAACTGACTCCTGACTGAATTTCACTGGAACATAATGTCTTCAACAGGTAATTGAAGCATGATTAGAAATCTTGATGTCCTCTCCTAGAAAGATACTGTAGACCTTTAACTGAGAGCTGTTGAAAAGGAATCCTTCCACATACTAAGGTGCACGAATCTGGTATGGAATTTCCAAAGCACTGAGCTGCCTGGCCATGGTTTGAATGCCCCAGACTCACTTAAAACGTTTTAGTTTTAGTAGATTTTCTTAATTAAATATATTTTTATTTTCTGCATATCTTTAGGGCCATTTCCTGAGAGTCTAAATTGTCATTGTTGTAATTTTTACTAGTTTTATTTGAGAGTTGGTCTGTGTTACTTCTTATGGCACTATGATAGAAGTTCATTTATCAGAGGTTTTCAAAGTTGGTCTCCTAAGGTATCTTGGAGACTTTGTGGGAGATAGAAGGCTCTTACTCTGCTTTTTCATTCAGAAGATCCAACAAAACCTAGGACTTCAGTTGAGCCCAGTTGTGTATGGGCTTCAGTAGCTTGTTTGTTTTAGGGAAGTTGGAAGTGAAAACAGAGAAGATCATGCTTATGTCACAAAGTCTCAGAATCTTGCTCCCCTTTTTTCTCTGAAATAGCTTCACTGTATAGACGAACAAAATACCCAACAGTATTAATGTAAGCAAACTTTTCTAAAAATATTTAGTTTGTTCTATTAAAATTGGTACCATGGTAAGGAGTAAAATCCAACTCATTATCTTCAGACACTATGTCTAATTCTATGAAAATCCTTTATGGTGCACATACTCTGCTTGAATAATTTCATGGCTCTTTCTTTTTGACCTTTGGCTGTATTAAACAAAGCAGTCACACAATTGATAAATAAGAAATGTAAGAAATATATAATGATTAAAATGTAAAATATATAACAACCTTTTATAATAAAAATTAGTATTTTGATAATTTGTTCTCAAAATGTACTGATTAAATGCATTTTATATCTAAGAAATACAGAAAAATCTAATATATGTCTGAAATTAAGATATTCATAAAATGAACCCTAGATTATACACATTAATACATCTTAGTGAATTCTTCAATATATTTAGTAATTGGATCTCATTGTTAGCAAACATTATAAGTGATATTTTCCATAATTGTTTGTAAAAACATTTATATTTGCCATTTGAAGCAATCTTCATTATATTTTTTCTGTGAAGATGAATTTAAAATAATTTTTGTGCATTCAAATTTTGTTCATCAGTTTCTTAATCATTGATGCTGATGGTATTTTTTCTTTCTATCAAAAGTGTGGATTTTGTCAAGGACCTAACATAAATACTGACATTAAACAGATATAGACTGATAAACATATGTGACTAGATGAATGAAACTTTTAATTGAAGTTTTATTACTCTCCGGGCTATTTGTGAATGTTTTCAAGGCTGTATATTGTCACCCTGCTTATTTAATGCATATGCAGAGTACATCATGAGAAACGCTGGGCTGGAAGAAGCACAAGCTAGAATCAAGATTGCTGGGAGAAATATCAATAACCTCATATATGCAGATGACACCACTCTTATGACAGAAAGTGAAGAAGAACTAAAGAGCCTCTTGATGAAAGTGAAAGTGGAGAGTGGAAAAAGTTGGCTTAAAGCTCAACATTCAGAAAACGAAGATCATGGCATCCAGTCCCATTACTTCATGGGAAATAGATGGGGAAACAGTGGAAAGAGTGTCAGACTTTATTTTTCTGGGCTCCAAAATCACTGCAGATAGTGATTGCAGCCATGAAATTAAAAGACACTTACTCTTTGGAAGGAAAGTTATGACTAACCTAGACAGCATATTAAAAAGCAGAGACATTACTTTACCAACAAAGATTTGTCTAGTCAAGGCTATGGTTTTTCCAGTGGTCACGTATGGATGTGAGAGTTAGACTATAAAGAAACCTGAGCACTGAAGAATTGCTACTTTTGAACTGTGGTGTTGGAGAAGACTCTTGAGAGTCCCTTGGACTGCAAGGATATCCAGCCAGTCCATCTTAAAGAAAATCAGTCCTGGGTGTTTATTGGAAGGAGTGATGTTGATGCTGAAACTCCAATATTTTGGCCACCTGATGCAAAGAGCTGACTCATTTGAAAAGACCCTGATGCTGGGAAAGATTGAGAGCAGGAGGAGAAAGGGATGACAGAAGATAAGATGGTTGGATGGCATTAGTGACTCAATGGACATGGGTTTGGGTAAACTCTGGGAGTTGATAATGGACAGGGAGGCCTGGCATTCTGCAGTTCATGGGGTTGCAAAAAGTTGAACATGACTGAGCAACACTGAACGGAAAATGTCTTATATATTTTGGTATTCCCAGGGAGTAGACCATAATAGGCATTCAGTAGACATTAAAACACACATTAATTGACCACTTCATAATTTAAAACTTGTCTCTACAGTTTTAACTTAACTGTGTAGTTAATTGATATCACGTTGTAAAACAAATGCATTATCAGTGAAAGAACCTTTTGAAAAAACAAGTGTTTTGTGTATATATATTTGGATATATATAAAGTGAGACAAACATTACCCAAGTTTACACAATCCAGGAATGAAGAGTGATTGATATGGTATGAATTTGTACATTTCTATGTATATGTATTTATTGTCAAAAATTTTAAGAATAGACATAAAATAACTTGTCATGACTATGTCACAGTAGCAGTCATTTATTGTAGGCTCATTAAGTAGTTTTTAGTTCTCTATAATGAAGTAGTTTTCTCTATAAAAAACTTTGTAGTTTTTTCTATAACAAAGAATACTGAGATAAACATTTATAGATATCTTTATATCTTGAATATTTATTGATGAAAAGATCTTAGAAGTGGGATATAATGTCATAGTGTAAGACTTCTTTAGAAATACTAAGGGCTATTGTCAAATTTCTATGGCTCTTGAATATATTTAGCATAGTGTTATATGTTTCTAGTTGCTTCAGAGAAGACCATTTGAACCAGAAGTTTGAAATTTAGTAATGTAGACGTTAGAGTCATCTTAAAACAAAATGGCCTTCTTCAAGATGTGAGTTTCATTACTCTCATCTATATGCTTTACACTAATCCTGGTGAGTTTATCCTCCTGTTGCCTCCTCTCACTCCTGTACAACACCTTGCCTCCAGACCCCTGCTTGGTGCATGGTAAGCTATTGCTGCTGCTGCTCTCACTAGCAATGATGTCTGTGGAGGGTCTGCTGTGTTAAGGCATTGCACTGAGAACTTCTTCCCATATCTTGGTTCTACTTCAAGAAACTGTTCTGAACATACTCTTTTTCATCTCTCCAAGAGAGTCCATCTGTATGCCTCATGCTAAACATGGCAGTGCCTAGGACCAGAGCCTCCATAAACTAAGAGTATTGTTGGNTATTTGGATATATATAAAGTGAGACAAACATTACCCAAGTTTACACAATCCAGGAATGAAGAGTGATTGATATGGTATGAATTTGTACATTTCTATGTATATGTATTTATTGTCAAAAATTTTAAGAATAGACATAAAATAACTTGTCATGACTATGTCACAGTAGCAGTCATTTATTGTAGGCTCATTAAGTAGTTTTTAGTTCTCTATAATGAAGTAGTTTTCTCTATAAAAAACTTTGTAGTTTTTTCTATAACAAAGAATACTGAGATAAACATTTATAGATATCTTTATATCTTGAATATTTATTGATGAAAAGATCTTAGAAGTGGGATATAATGTCATAGTGTAAGACTTCTTTAGAAATACTAAGGGCTATTGTCAAATTTCTATGGCTCTTGAATATATTTAGCATAGTGTTATATGTTTCTAGTTGCTTTAGAGCAGACCATTTGAACCAGAAGTTTGAAATTTAGTAATGTAGACGTTAGAGTCATCTTAAAACAAAATGGCCTTCTTCAAGATGTGAGTTTCATTACTCTCATCTATATGCTTTACACTAATCCTGGTGAGTTTATCCTCCTGTTGCCTCCTCTCACTCCTGTACAACACCTTGCCTCCAGACCCCTGCTTGGTGCATGGTAAGCTATTGCTGCTGCTGCTCTCACTAGCAATGATGTCTGTGGAGGGTCTGCTGTGTTAAGGCATTGCACTGAGAACTTCTTCCCATATCTTGGTTCTACTTCAAGAAACTGTTCTGAACATACTCTTTTTCATCTCTCCAAGAGAGTCCATCTGTATGCCTCATGCTAAACATGGCAGTGCCTAGGACCAGAGCCTCCATAAACTAAGAGTATTGTTGGTATCACTGATATCCATTGTTGGGTAATCAACTTCTTCCCCACACTTTACCCCATCAGTGGCATCAAATAGTATGAAATCCAGTAGATCTAACACGTATCTCCACTCTGTGTTGTTTTCTGCTGCCTGAAAAACCCTGAGCTTTTATTGCCGTTGTGTGGACGTGATCGTTATACATCATAATCCTTCTGAACCATTATTCAGTTGTTTGTATATATTTTGTTTTGTCTGTTAATATGTATAGACATGGTATGTATTTAAATATTTTCTGTTGAGAACTTGTTTCCTTCTTGTGAGAGAACAGAGCAGTTTAATGGAATCTTCAAAGGGTAAATGGTGGGTTTCTCATGAAAGATGAAGGACTGTTCAGTACTTCTGATGAGCAGAAGATAAAAAAAAATTAGGACAAGTAGATAGAGACATTTCTGATATGAATGTGAATACAGTGTTTCATTTTAGGGAGAATTTATGTGTAAAGATTTTATATTGAAATTTGTTTTAATTGAGAATGTTGAGAGAGAATGAATGCTTATGTGCTGGTAAGAATGAGAGAGTTTTGAAACTACAAAAGTATTGGATATCAGAGTTAGGATGACTTAAGTCTCAATGCTGAATTTAACAGAAATAGAGTGTAATTAACCTATAAATTAACTCTTATAGGCATAATTAACTCTCTGGGAACTAACCAAATTCTGTCAGGAGGTGATAGGGAAATTCACTATGAGCGATCTATGGCAGCTGAAAACCAGAAGAGAATCTTACTCATCTGAGATTCATGTAAAAACTGGGACCATGTGGAGATGTTACTCAGACACTGGGATCAGGAATAAGAGAATTCAATGAGATTTCACTTTCTCTACAAGGCAGGCTCCTGAGGGAAGCTCAGCTTTTGCCAAAGATAGAAAAACCAGCCTTTTTATATTGTTCATGGAGATCTCACAGCAATGTAGTGGGATGGTTTGCCATTCCCTCCTCCAGTGGACCACGTTTTGTCAGAACTCTTCACTATGACTTGTCCACCTTGGGTGGCCCTGCACAGCATGGCTCATAGCCTCATTGAGTTATGCAAGCCCCTTCTCATGACAAGGCGTGCAGCCATGAAATTAGAAGGCAATTGTTTCTTGGCAGAAACAATTTCTATGACAAACTTAGACAGTGTATTAAAAACCAAAGACATCACTTTGCCAACAAAGGTCTTGTATAGTCAAGGCTGTGGTCTTTAGTAGTCATGTATGGATGTGAGAGCTGGACCATAAAGAAGGTAGAGTGCCAAAGAACTCAGAACTCTGGTGCTGAAGAAGACTCTTGAGTGGCTCTTGGATAGCAAGGAGATCAAACCAGTCAGTCTTAAAGGAAGTCAATCATATTCATTGGAAGGACTGATACTGAAGCTGAAGTTCCAATACTTTGCCCTCCTGATGTGAACAGCCGACTCATTGGAAAAGACCCTAATGCTGAGAAATACTGAAGGTGGGAGAAGAAGAAGGAGATAGAGGATGAGATGGTTGGATGTTGTCACCACTGCAATGGACGTGAACTTTGGCAAACTCCAAGAGATAGTGAGGGACAGGGAAGCCTGTTGTGCTGCAGTCCATGGGGTCCTGAAGAGTTAGTTGAACATGATTTGGTGATTGAGCCAACAACAGATAAGCCAGCTCCTGATCAGGGGAGTCTGAGACAAAGACAGTTTATGAAGAAAATATATCTTGAACATAATAGGCACAAGTGAAAATACTTGGATGAAATCATAAATTGTTAGTCTTGGGAATATTTATGTTTAGGATTGAGTTTTCCGAGTGAGGTAGATATGTCCCAGAGTTGTTAAGTGACAAGTCCAGAGTAACAAAGCTAGTGTCAAAAAACCCAAAGAGAGATTTCAGGTTTCTTGAAAGTCCTTCACCTTGATGTTACAGTGTTAACTCTAATCTCTATTAGGACTGTCATTTGTCAGTCAGGGAATAAAAGACTCTCAGTCCACCAGATCATCCACATCCGTGCCCAGTCTTCTCTACTGTGCCAACAACGTCCAGGTTAAGTTTCATTCACTTTCTGTGGCTACTGGAACAACTTACTGCAAACTGGGTAGCTTAAGGACAGAGATTCCTTCTTTGACAATTCTGGAGTCCAGAGTCCAAAATCAGTATCACTGGGTTGAAATCAAGTTGTTGATGGGCTGGTTGTACTCCTTCTCGAGACTCTAGGGTATAATCATTGCATCTCCCCATTTTTGGTAGCTTCTGGTATTATTTGGCTTATGGTCACATCGTTTCTACCTGTTTTCTCATTGCATTATGCTTTGTGTGTGTTCAAATGTATCTCTGCCTTTCTCTTATAAGGACTCTTGAGATTGCATTTAGGGCCAACCAGACAACTCAGAATAATCTCCCCAAATCAAGGTCTCATTCATGTCTGCTTTGTCTTTATCTTTCAAAATAATGTTATAGGCATTAGGTCTTACTATCTTTGGGGGCCTTTATCAAGCTGCTACATAAGTCCTCACTGTATTCTGAACTTAGGTTAAACATGAAATGTCCACAGTCTACTTGAAAAGTGACAGCTTTTGCTTCCTGAAGACTCCTATGAATAATGTGAGGAGATTTGAGAGTCATTTTTTTATAGTTAGTACTAAATCCAGGAGTGACTGCTTGTCCCTAGAGAATGAATAAATTGAAGGCACAAAGCTGAGCCCTGGGGCTCTTTAATCTTAGAAGCCAAGGAGATGAGTACGATTTTGAGAAGAGTGTTGAAAAGGTGAAACCAGTGGAGTAGGAGGAGAGCAGAAGAAAGGAGAGGTAAATTAAGTCAAATCAGCAATCAACTACATGGATACTAAAATCACCAAGAGATAGAACATGAGTTGTATCAATGTAGCAGATATTGAGTTAGTAAGGGGTAAAATCTTCGAGGAATGGGAAGAAT